>CM042322.1:3110771-3254134 GCA_023566125.1 Zingel zingel
GGAGAAAAATATATTTGTTTTTAAATGAAAACGTTTTGTTTACATGTACAATGACTATTCTTTTCTCTATTCTTTTCTATTTTGGTTCATCTTCTCCCCACCTACATGCAGAAACTAAAATCTGCTAGCCTGTGGTCAAGGCTGTGAGGAGATGGACCAACGAAGCAAAGCTGGAGTTACAGGCCTGCTTTGACTGCTGATTGGAGGGGCTTTTAAGGCTGCAGTTATGGGTCTGGATGGACTAACTGACACTGTGACATCTTACGTCAGTTTTTGTGAAGACGTGATATGTGTGTGCCGACTAAAACACACAGTAAGCCCTGGTTCACAGCGAAACTCAGACAGCCTGCAGTAGTGGGGACAGATGGTGCATTCCATTTGTACTCGGAAGTCAGAATTTCCAAGTTTTAAGTCGGAAAACACGCCCCCCTGTGGTCGGATTTCCGACATGGGAAGTCTGAGAACCTTGCAGTACCCCGAGCAAGCCAACCTTGAAATCCAACATGGCTGCTCCGTGCATCAACAGTAGTGAAAGGTGTAATAATATAAAAAGAAAGGAGTAGCAAAGAGAAGCTACTCTGAAAAGCTGGAAAACGAGTTCTCAGCCAACAACTCTGTGTCTGTGCGGCGCTGCCTGCAGGACATCTCCAACTACAGGATACCATCCCCCCACAGTGTAGAGACCCATCAACTGGCAGACGACCATAATGGGTTTTACTGCAGGTTTGATAAGCCTACATTCACACCCCTCACCCGATCTGATATTAAACAACCATCTGCACCTCCTGCCACCCCCCTAACTGACATGTTATGAAATCCTTTGAGAGGTTGGTGTTGAGCTACCTGAAGGACATCACAGGACCCCTGCTGGACCCCCTGTAGTTTGCCTACCGGGCAAAAAGGTCAATGGATCACGCAGTCGGCATGGGACTGCACTACTGGTTTGTTCAATCAGTCAGAATTTCCTAGTTCCAAATCAAAAATTTCAAATGGTACGCCCCCTGAATTCAGATTTCCGATCTCACAGTACCCTGAGCAAAGCCAACCTCACAATCCTACATGGCTGCTCCGTGCATCAACAGTAGTGAAAGCTGTAGTAATATACAGTTTAACCCTGGTGTTGTCGTCAATAAACCTAATTTATAGGAACTTATATCTAATCCTTGAGTTAAAGAAGCAGAAATTATGAATTTAGACTATTATTAAAAGAAGGATAATCACAGACTGGTATATGTTGACAATCAGCCGGCATACTGTTTGGAAACATAAAAAAATTAATTATAAAACACCCAAAATTCAATGAAAAAAGAGATCTGATCATTTGTTGTACTTGCGAAGCGCGTTGTATGGAATCATCCATGTTATTGTTGGGCAATTAAAATTAGGTAGTTAAAAAGAAACCCATATTTCTGATATAGAACTTTTAAAAATGGGTCAAATTTGACCCGAAGACAACACAAGGGTTAATAGCACTTCTTCAGTCTTCTTCTGTGTCTCATTAAACCAGTCGTACACACAGTGCTGTCCAACTTCTATCTGTGGACATGTTGCTGTGGTGTTTGCAGGCACAAAATATAGTGTAATGCATTGTTATCAACTGGTATTGCTAACAATGGCTAACCTGGCTGGAGCTAACATTCTGACTTG
The DNA here is from genome assembly GCA_023566125.1 of Zingel zingel. Classification (NCBI taxonomy): domain Eukaryota; kingdom Metazoa; phylum Chordata; class Actinopteri; order Perciformes; family Percidae; genus Zingel; species Zingel zingel. The sequence goes on from CM042322.1 coordinate 3,112,419, forward strand.
CTGTACTGGAACGCAATCAACTTCGGTGTGACATCATTCCCAGCTTCGCAGCTTCTGACTCCCAAGGTAAATGGAACGCAGCATACAGTACATCCTGCAACACCTCAACTCCCCAGGGACATACACAAGGATCCTGTTTGTGGACTTTAGCTCAGTGTTCAACACCATCATCCCAGAAATCCTTCACACCAAACTCAGCCAGCTCACTGTCCCAGCACCCACCTGTCAATGGATCACAGACTCCTGATGTTCCTGGGGCAACAGGTGAAGCTGGGGAACGTCTCATTCAGCACCCGGACCATCCAGTTCTCTCCCCACTGCTCTTCTCTCCTCTACACCAACAACTGCACCTCAGAAGACCCTGCCTCTTAAACTCCTCAAATTTGCAGACAGCTGGCCCTCTGGTGTGGTCAGAACAAACTAGAGCTGAAATGCTCTCCGAACTGTTGAGATGACAGTGGACTTCAGGGTGAGTCCCCCATCACTGCCCCTCATCACCGAGCCGGCTACTTCTGGTTTAGCAGTCTGCTAACACACCAACCCAATAATCGTCCGTTGGACAGTCTGGCGAGGTCGGTGCCGTCGTCTGTCGGAAGAGCTGTCGGCCTTCATGTGGGCCCATTTGACATGTTGAATCTGAAGGCGGGCAGTCGGACTCAATGACCAATCTGATTGGTCTTAAATTATTTTATCTAGACTTTTTGAATCTGACCGAGTGGATCAAATTCTGATAGTTAAAGGAGTCATTTCGCGGGGGTTGTGAAGCTAAAAAAAAAAATTTTATCCACTGATTTACAGACGTCTCTTTCGCCATGTAAGTCCATGGGCCTCATAGCATCACATGACGGAGACGGAGGAAGTTGTAATCCCACTGTTTGGCCGTTATGTAGAATTGCCTTTAAAGCCCAGTTCCCTTCCTGGGGGACTGAGACACCATCAAGAAAAAGGCCCAGCAGAGGATGTGTGTTAGATTCCAGACTGTGGACTGGAATCTAGATTATTATCCTGACTCCAACTAAATTGTGACTCTGCAAGAATCACTTCAATAATAACAAAGTTCTGAGAAAACACACCCCAAGGCAAGCAAGAAGGAACTTGTCTAAAGCAAACAGGATACAACAGACTACAACCTCATAAGTAAAAAATTCTAATGCAAATATAGTATCTATAAAACTACTTATTTTATGTTTGAATAGATAAAAGACATGAAAGTCAGAAATAAAAAAACTAACTTATTTACAGCTTGTGATTGCTAGTAACAGCCTGACTAGTAAACCACCGTGGATAATTACTGTAGATCTGATTTCTTGGTTTGGGGGGCAAAATTATTTTTCTCTTTGTCTTAAGTCTTTGTGATCTTAGGGGATATGAGTGTAAACTTTAAACCACATCAAAATCTGGGCACCAGGTTCTTGTACACGTGACAATAAGTTTGATGCATGCAGAAATTGTCCTTAGAACGTGATTCACAGTTGTATTTCTGTGTATTTACATTTCCAATTTCACCATGGGACATGTACCTATGCTCTGACAACTAAAGTAGTTAACATAGCTATTCACAACGCCATTATCCTAAATTATTAACCAGAAAAGCATGAGTCAAGAGTCCAAAAAAAAAAGTGTTTAAAGTGTTAAAAAAAAAAAACAAGCGTTAAAAAAAGGCTTTAAATTAATTAAAGCACAGATTAAATTTCAGAAGATTACTAACTGAGCAGCTTTGAATGAGAGTTTTAACCCTCTTGTTGTCCTCGGGTCAAATTTTATGCATTTTCAAAACGTTTCTATATCAGAAATTTGGGTTTCTTTCAACCAAATAGTCAAAAATGAATAACAGAGATGGTTCCAGACAACCAATACACTTCAGAAGTAAAATAAATGATCAGTTCACCACTTTCATTGAATTTTATAGCATTTTAAAAAAAAACTAAGATAAAAGAAAAAATCTTTAAAAAAGTCACAAAAAACCCCACAACAAAAACGTTCAAAAAACAGTTTGACCCAGAAAAACAACAAAGTTGCATGGTCGACGGGAAGACAACACAAGGGTTAAATAACTTTTACTGTTGATACATTTTGGATTTAATTACGGGACAAAGTCCGGTTAATGAGCTGCAGGTACTTTTTGTTATTTTACAGATTTATTTCTTAGAGTGTGGGTGTGTAAAAAAAAGTGTAAAAGTTAAAAAGTGTGAAATATATTTATTGTCTAGTCATCCAGTTTGGCTGTATGTTGAATCGGTGAAATTGCAGTTTTAAAAGATCTGTCCAACCAGCTGAGCAGCTCCTAATCCCTCTATGATCCACAAACCGATTAGTTCCCCTCCCAAACACACGTTTTCCTCATACCTTTTGTAGAGTCTTTTACCAACTCCTACATTAGGCCGTGAGGTGGGATCAGGGGAGAACTTGCTTAGACGCGTGTTATGCGTGCCAATAATCAATGTCCAAAATCTGTCTGCATTTTGGTGCTATGACCCATTTATTCTCCTGACGACCTGCTCACCATCACATATATAAAAAACAAAATGGTGTAATGGCTCCAACACCTATCTTTTACAGGGCAGCCATCACTTGATATATGCCAGCAAGCATTCTGTGTTTTACAGCATTACACATGTTGCAGTTCCAGGGACGCTGGTCAACACATGTTTCCAATTTATGATTGATTTAGCCCGATGAGATCACAAAGCCTAACTCTGTAAACTGTAACAGATGGGGAAATATCACGGACATTACTGCCTTTATCAATAATGTGAATGATGGCTATACAATAGGGAATAATGCCTTTAGTGTCCGTAAACCAAAAAACAAATTTTTAAACATATTTTTTTATATATTATTTATTAGTTTCAACATTCATTTTCACTACAAGATAGGTTCAACAGAGGTTCCAACAGTAATTTTTATACCTAGGTTGTTATACCTTGCCATCAAACTGTCTGTATGTCAATATTGGCTCGAGCAAACAAGACCTGCAGGGACAGCTGCAGGAGCGCCGCTCAAGCTTATTCTCACAGTATTTTTTTCACCTGCCTGTTTCCAAGAACAGAATAGAAGAAACTAAAACAAATAGCTATGGAGGGAATTTTAAGGAAGAGGATTAGAGCCACTTGTGAAACATGTATTTGAGTTCACAGTCTAACCCTTGTGTTGTCCTCCCAGGTCAAAATTCTAATTGAACACTTTTTTGACGCTTTTTTCAACATTTCTTTTGCTTTTTTTCACTACCATCAGTATACCGTACACAGCACTTACACCAACTTATTACCACTAGTTTTCCACTTATTTTTTCCAAATTTGTGGTCAAAAAACCTGATTTATATGAAGGTACATCTCATTTTTGTGTTAGAAAAGCTAAGAGTCACCTGAGTTTACCTGCAAGGAGCATTGTATGGAACATCCATGTTATTTTTGGTCAATTTGGTTGAAAGAAACCCAAATTTGTGACATAGAAACTTTGAAAACAGGGTCAAATTTGACTCGAGGACAACAGGAGGGTCAAAGACAGAATTTTGTGTTTAAAGGTAAAATTCTGAGAATAAAAAGTCAATTTCAGAAACTTAAACAAATGGCTATGGAGGGAATTAGTGGAAGAGGATTGGGGCCAAAAAGTCTGAATTCTGATTTAAACTCATTTTTTTCTGACTTTAAATTTAGAATGCTGTCTTTTCTTCCTCCGAATTCTGACTTTAAACCCAGAACTCAAATAGATCTTTCACATTACATTTTTGTCCAATTATGATTCACATCCAAGTAAATTTTCTTGAGTAAAATATTTCACCAGCCTTGGTGGAGTCAATAATCAAGCTAACATAAAAGCGTTGGTTACACTTTACTTGAAGGTATCTACATAAGAGTGACATGACACTATCATGAACGTGTCATAAACATTATAAACAAGTCATAAACGTTTATGACGTAACGCTTCTGTCAGACAGTGTCATTCGGTTTTTGTCATGACAAGTTAGGGTTAGGGGTTAGGGTTAGAGTTAGGGTTCATGTATCATGACAGTGTCATGTGTTCATGACAGTGTCACGTCACTCTCATGTAGATACTTTCAAGTAAAGTGTCACCAAAGCATCTCTTCTCTCAAAGCTGCAATATCCAGTCATGGCTATGTCATAAATGTGTCTTAAATCCAGTCTTGTATAAAGTATTTGAAAGCAATACTTGAGTAAAAGTACAAGTATCTTCAAAGAAAATGATTTTGGAAGAAGTTAAAGTCACCTTTTAGAATATTATTTGAGTAAAAGTCTTACAGTATCTGACATTTACTGTACTTTAGTATCAAAACTAATGTTCTTATATTAAATGTGTCAGGGAATGGCACTGGAGGTTGGACCCAAATGCAGAGAGGAGGCAGGCAGGAGTAAGTTCGAGTAGTGGATTTATTAAACAAACAAAACAAAATACTTAATAACAAAGGGAGTCCTGAGATGAGCAGGTGTGGTGACTTTTAATAGTAATGCTGTGATGCTGTATGAAGAGGAATCCGCTGACACTGTTCTTGATTATAAAAGGTTTTATTCTAATTCAAGATTTTCAGCATCCTTTTAACAAACTCCTGCAGAGAGTTTGGAGAACGACCAACCCAATTCTTCCAATATGTCACTCTGAAGTTCTGCAGTTAACACATGGTATATATATTGTGCATTTAGTGGGAGGGTGTATATATGAGTTGAGATAAAGGTCAACCACGAGTGTGTCCTATACATGGACTAGAAGATACAGGCAAAAACTAATCCAGTGTAGAAATGACGAAAGGAATCCAAACCAAACAAAATAGAACAAAAACCAGGGAAATCCAGGAATTACAGAGCTAGACACGAAATGAACAGGGAGGACCGACAGGAAAAAAGACACACCAACCAGCAACAGAACCGCAACAATAATCCGACAAGAGGGAAACTAAATACACCATGTAACGAGCACTAACACAGGACAGGTGACACAACAGGTGAAACAAATCAGGGTGGGGCAGAGCAATCAAAAAAGGCGGGAAACAAACAAAGACAGGAAATAAGCTAGACAAGACACGGGAGACAAGACAGACTACAAAATAAAACAGGAAACAGAACATAACAGAAAAACAAGACTACCACAATGAAACAGAACAAAATACTAAAACCCTGACAAAATGTACCTAACTTGTAAATTTATAAATGATATTGTATTGTTATACTGTATACTTAACAGTATTTTTTTTATATTTCTTACTGTCCTTTCTGTTTTTATTCTTTATATGTTAAGTGAGTGTTGTACTCTGAGAGCAAAGATTAGATAGTGGAGTAAAAGTACAAGTTTCCAATAATATAAATAACGAAGTAAAGTTCAGATACGTGAAAATTCTACTTAAAGGTGCTGTAGGTAGGATTGTGAAGATCCAGGACCTAGCCAAAAAATAACAACTTCTCAGTCCCTCCCCCCTTTCCGCTAAAGCCCAAAACGGTCTCCTAAGCCCCTCCCCCCACAAGGGAGAATGAATGTGTGTGCATGAGCAGTGATTGACACGCAGTTAGACCCCCCCGGCCCTGATTGGTGCATCTGAACAGGGAGCGGTGGATTTTTGTAAATCTCACTCCAGGCTGTAGGTGGAGCCAGAGGAGCCAGATTTTCTTTTTTTAAATGACCTGCTTCATGTAGTTCTACTGGAACATAGGGTCAGTTTCAACAAATATGACAGAAAGGTAGTTTTATAAGACTTACCTACTGCACCTTAAAGTGCAGTAATGAAGTATTTGTACTTTGTTACATTACAGCACTGCTCAAGTCAAGCTATAAACAGCCTTCCCTCTCTGGGAAACTGTGTATTTCATGTCACAGGCTGATAACTGACAGCTGGGCCTCCCCGCTGTACAAGTGGAGTCTAGACAATGTTAAAGTATAGCTGTGTCAGACCTGCTACTTCCTCTCTTGTAACTCTCAGAGGTTAATTGCACTCTGTTGGCATCACGTTGACAGGTTCATGGTTTTATAACAAACAAAGCATTATAGTGGGAACGGGTTGCAACAAGTTCATGTCATATGCATAAAATTGATGGAAGTGCAAAGTTGACAATTTACACCATAGAGTACTTCAAGTGATAAAAGCTCATTTTTCATTCTGGACTCTTTTTAAAAGCAGCAGTCACTCTGTGTGGTCTTGGGAACCACCAAAATACTACACTAGTAAAAAAACAAAAAAAAAAAAAACAATGATTCACTATTATTGCATTTGTTAGACGTAGCCTGTGTGAGAATAGCTACTTTGGCATACAGACTTATTTGACAATGACCTCTAATATGTTTGCAATAATGCTAATCATTGTTATCATTCTGGTCCATAAATAATATAGATTATTTCATTTCAAGCAAAACTTCACAAGTATCAAATAAAAATCACTAATTCAAGCAAAACTTAAAACTTGCAAACAAAACATCTGTGTAGTCGTAAACTATTGGTCTTTTATTCGTTTGATAATATGTCCTTTTGTTTACAGTTCCCTCTGCTTCTTTCTCAATGATCAATCTTTTGCTCTCTCCATCACGTTTGCAGTGGCGCTCCCAGCTTTCTTGTCTTTGTTTGCAATTCTGGCACAAACCTCTCGCATGGGCGGGTCTTACAGGGGTGCGTCCCAATTGGCTAATGAATTTTTGGAGTACGTTTGAGTGACAGTTCAGTGCAGCTAACGTTAAAGACTGGAGGATAAACTAAAGAAGTGAGAGTAGTGGCCTAATGCACTGTTGTCATGAGGGGCCCCAGTGCACACTATTGTGGGCCCCTTTTAGGATTGAACTGCATGACTACTTGCTCAGCTCACAGATGTGCTTAGCTTGTCAGTCTTTGTCAGATTTGTTTGCTTAAACTAGCTACCGCATATGTATCATCTTGTCACATGACCAAATGGGGACGTGGCATTGGACAACATCAACATATTACTCAGCAATCATCATTGCATATCTGACAAAAATACAAAAAAAAATGTATTTAATAGATTTGTAGCTTAATTATAGTATGTATTGTTTGTTATGGGAAAAACTCAGTAGTAGCTTGACTTCTGAATACATAACGAAAGTTCGGGAGACTTTAATGACTTGAGCTTGATTTATCCTTCTGCATAAAATCTATGACGTTGCTACATACGTAGCTACGTGGAGACACGGACCTATGCCGGACCCTACACTGTCGCCTGACGTGCACCTCTCGAAAAATGTAACTACATGTCGCAGTGACGTACGTGGCTTGACCGTGGCTCGGCCTGTGTCACAGTCACAGAAGCGGTAAAAGTAAAGTTGGTCTGACAATTTTATCAAAACTGACAGCCAGTACTGTAACCATGCAGAGTCTGTTGGCGGGTACGGACTAAAAACACACAAGATTTAGCATGAAGACAAGCATCGTGTTCCTACTTCCCTCTCCCAGTATGCCCTTGCCTTCCCTTACTCTTTGGCACCAAACCCATCAGAGGAAATGTTTTGGACAGAGACACAGTAAAAAACATTGTTATGGAGTTTTAGAGAGGAGACTGATGCTTCCTCTATCTGAGCACAGAATAGACAAGACAAAACAATGTTTTTTGTGCTTAGAGATGGTGTTCTGTCTGAAGAGAAACTAAACAAAGTTTTGTTTTGTTTTTGTGCATTATCTATGTTGAGAATCTTAAAAGCAACTTGTAAATCATATGGGGTTTAATTTCAGCATTCAATAACTGGGCTTTCGGATTCACACCATGCTCTCATTGATTGGACAAGAAGTCCAAATGTTACACGTATTTTCACGTGTTCAGACAAAAATCATTTTCTGTTATCCTAAAAGACATCTACGTGAATGGAAAAATCAATGTGTGATAAATGACGGGTCTTTTACAGGAGTTAATGCTTCGAGGAAGTTAAATTAGAGATTTGGTTTCAGTGTGTAGGCCATTAGAGCCTTTAAGAGTGGTCTGTGGTACTCACGCTATATGAGAAATGATTGTTGAAGATATTAAATGACAGAAAGAATCTATTAAGGTTTGAAATGATTGTTCATACCTTCAATGGTGTTAAGACATTTTTATACCAAGCATGTTTTTCTCAAATGTACTGCATATGGGTCCAAAACTGAGTTGTTGCACACAGAATGAAAGGAGCTTGTTATTTCAAACTCTCCTCTGGGGAAACCTTGTTAGATGGCAGGAGTCTTGTGTTAAATAAATATATTAGTACAGCAGCCTGCAGCGCTTCTGTGCTTCATGTACTTGTAGTATTCATGACCAAAATATGCATAAACTATACTGAATGAGCAGGTAATAAGTATTTACTGAGCAGCTTAGTGGTTTAGCTAAAAACACACATGAAGTTACTGTACATGCATCCAGCCCGTGTCATTTGAGCCACATTGTTGGATAGTGAGTGATTACCAGTTACCAAAGCATGCATCTCAAATTTCATGACATTTGTTTAAATGAGTTAGTAGTAACATTCATGGCCTTGGGCTTAAAGTGTCACCGCAAAGTTGTTTGTAGACCAAGTATGACATTACTCACACATAGTGTTTGGGTCTGGGGTTGGTTTGAGGCCACACCAACAGCTAAAGTAATTTGCATGTGCATCCAAACATTGGATGTGGATTGGTCTTTGCCTGTATGTACCAACAGAAAAGGCCACATCCAATTATAGACAAGAATAGACAAATAGACAAAGAATTGTAGTAGCCCAAATTACAACTGGTAGAGATGGCAGAAGCTCAGTTCGTTGGGAGTTGGGTTGGGAACTGGAGGTTCTCTGGTTCAAGTCCCTGTATGGACCAAAGTACGGAGTGCGGACTGCTAGCTGGAGAGATGCCATTTCACCTTCTGGGCACTGCTAAGGTGCTCTTCAGCAAGGCACTGAACCCCCCCCCCCCCCCCCCAACTGCTCAGGGTGCCTTTCCAGCAGTCACATCCCACTCAGTCTGACAGTTCTTCATTTGTGCATGTATAGGACCTGAGCATGTGTGTATTCCAGTGTGTAGTGTGTTCTAACAAACAGAGTGTACATTGTAATAAAAAAAACTTTAAATAAATAATTTTATATATAGTATAAATATGACAAGTGTGGCCTAACGAGCTTCTTTTAAATCAGACCGAAAATATAGGCTATGTAGCTCTTAAAAGGGAACTCCACCAATATGACACAGGCAAGGGCAGTTTACTCACAATGTAGAGTACTTCTGTGAATGTGAACATGTTGTGTAACGTTGTTGTTATCTTATCTTTTGTAATGGCAAAAATTACATTTAAGCATGATTCTTAATATTCTTGTTTTATTTCTTTCGGTTTCTCTCACAATGGTGGAAGGGAGTTTATCTCATTCCCACATGTAGATTGCATACACAAAGTCTGGAGACGAATGCGTACAGGCCTTGTTTGAACCGATAAAGGTACAAGGTCACCCTAAACTATCTGTTATTTCTCCCTGGATAGTTGAGACTTCTCACATAGTTGAGATAAACGGGATGTCTAAACCTTGGGGTAGAAATTGGTACAGAGGGGAAGAAGTGAAGTGGCTCCTGAATGTCTGACTATGTTTGATTGTAAGAAATGTTGAGTCATGTTTAGAAAGGGGGGCATGTCTTTCTATCTGGAGAATACATATATACTGTGTGCTTTTTCTTATTCGTTGAAGAGACTTTTCACTCTTGTGCTGGGTGCCTTTTGTGAACCGTATACTTCCTATAATAAAATACAAAAACCTAACTTGGTTTAGTCTTCGACTGTCTTTATTTTGTTTCACCTTTCTTTTTTAAAACTCTAACACCTGCTGCATCAAATAACTTCCACAACACTTTAGTCAAAACCTGTGTTATGTCAAGCGTTATGTGTGAAGCATTTGAACTCAAGGAAAATATCCCTCTGGGGACAATAAAGTGTCGCCTGCAAAGTGGTCTCCAGGATATGTAAAAATTAAAACAATTTTTCTTTATTGAAACGGCCGTGTATAATCCACTATGCCAATTGTCAAATAGGTGAAAATAGCTTATTACCATATATGTTAGTGCTTACAGTGGGTAAACTTTGGTGACCATATCTACATGACAGCTGAGGTCCAGAGCTTTCTATAACAGCTGGTCCTATGTGTGTAGCACCCCCTGTTGCTAAATGACAAGTCTTCAAACATGGACTGGGTTCAAGGTTTAGAGGTCAATATTTCAAAGCAGGAGTCATGTATCCTCTTCAGACTGACATACAGTATGTTACTCTCCAGGTTGAGACTTTTCCAACAATGTGTATAGTCCTACGACAATGTTTTAAATTTTTTTAATTGATTGGTTCATTATTTATGACCTCTGATACCCTCTAACCCACGTCACGACCCTTTCCTCAGTTTGTGAAATGGTTAAATGAGATTGTTGGCATTGCACCACTGCACACAGGTTTCTGTTTCAACAAAATATGTCAAATGACTTTTGTCTGTGTGCAGTATAGGCTGAGGTAGAAGTGTGCAAAAAAATGCCAAAACACATGTTGTATATGTACACATACCCGTACAAAGCTACATACATCTTACTCTGTGAAAAAAAACCTCGGCAACAATCTGCTTATCCTTTCAATTTCCTGAAAATGCTATTTTTAGTTTTTCACAACAGTACAAGTATGTATATCTAAACACTGGACTGTAGGTTTTTTATATAGTATTTTTCTGCGACAAGGCAAATCAAAGTGCTTAAGATAAAACATTATTTTTTTATTATTTGTATTTTTATTATATAAATTCTCACGTACAACATACAGCAATCTTTCCTATCCACCGAGCGGTAATTACTACGTCACTTCCTGAGTATTCCGCTGATCATTTTTTAAACATTACTGTGCATAACTTGACCACTGATTAAATATGTACATTGAAGCGATACTGGTGTTAAAGACCCGCTGATCGCTGTCCGATTCTCTAATATGAATGCCGGCATTGCATTGTGGGATATTGGCTTTGAATGCGCCCAGCTCGGCCCATATCGTAGTGTTCTGTCTAACAGCATACTGTAATATTTCACCAGTAATAAGACCGAAATAATATTATTAAAATAAAGAAATTAATACAATAATAACATCTAACTAAATATTGATATATGTAGCGTTTTAGTTTTAAAATTATCAATAAACAAAGCAATCCAGCTTCCCTGGCAATAAGACAAAAATAATAACATTAAAAGAAATATATATAAACCATGATAAGAGCTTGTGAATAAATGTTGATTAAAACAGCGGTTATAGGGCTAAAAATATCAATAATAGCAAAGCTGTATACAGCTTCTCTGCTGCAGCCGACTGGCAGGAAGAATCGTGCTGTGATCACGAAAGACGCTTCCCATTGAAATACATTAGTTTAAAAAACGTGCTGACCAGGGGCAATTCTAGGATAAGACTTTTAGGGGGCTCAGCACCTTATGAGAATGTGTTACGGATACAGTGCCTTGCAAAAGTGTTAACACCCCCCCCCCCTTCTAAATCAGTAATTTCATTAGCCGATAATCTCTGAGCTACTGAACAACAACATCAGCTAACGTTTTTTGACACATATGATGGAACTAAACCTGACACTTTATAAATAACAGTAATAACGAACCAATTTGACACATTTAGCAATTTTAGTTGCTTACGTTTCAATTTGGGTTCTAATCGGCACCATGAAATGACCAACTTCTTCTCTGGGGACTACTAATGTTAAACTTCACAACCGTCTCCTGCTCTCCCTCTGACAGATTAGATAAGATTGACAGATTGGCCAACACTATGTTTCTGTTAACACTTTCCTTGACGGGGTTACAGGTGCATAGCATAGGCGACAGACACACAGGATATTAAACCTGTTCCAAGCTCTTTGAACCTGTAATTGTTTGTCCTCTGTCACTAACAGACATGTTCGCAAACTCTAACCTGAAGCACTAAAATTGAGCTTGAGCCCCCCGAAAAAGGGTCTAAAATTGCCAACCATCACAAAAAAAACGAGATAATGTTCATGTACACAAATCAATAGATTAAATTACGTGACCATTTCACGAACTGCCGTGAGACTCGGTTGCACCATGGCATGCATGTTTGATAGTCAATGGGAAATAGGCCTACTCTGGAAGCCTGTGAGTGCGTGCCAGTGTGCGTGGCATGTGATCATGAGGCGGAAAAAGACAAAGGGTCGTTATGTGGTCTTTTTGTCGCAAATATTACTAATTTGACTTCAAGTGTTTGTTGTAAAAACATTCTAACAAATTAAATGAAATGAACTGGAAAACACTGGGGAAGCGTTTATGTAATCATCTCCTTAGAGCTGCCTGAGTGTTTTCAGGTTGGGTGTAAATAACTGTTGGGGTAATACTTTCTGTCTTTGTAGAAAGAGTTCCATGATTTCTAACTAGGGTTGGGTACCGAAACGAGGTGCCAAAAGGGCACCGGTTCCGACGTAAACGGTAGTAATGAGACCGAAAAAGAACGAAAATTTCTGGGCCTCATTTCGATGCCTGACTCTGCATCATCGCTGCATGGGACGCTACGTTACCGTTAGCTAGTAGCTGGATTAAACACAATGGTTAAAATGCTGACAGCTTACGTTAAGCTTTTGTAAAGTGGGACTGTATTTCCTTGTAGAGGATTCCAGCACTGAGACGTAACAGTCTGACTGCCACTGCCGTTGTCAGAAAAACAACACAGATGGCGTTCACTTGAAACTCGCCAGCCTTGTGGTGCATTCAAAGTTATTGTAAAATACCCATTTCCCATCTGGTGCTTGTTTTTGTCGTTTACCAGCAATTTACCATATGACCTTAACCAAGCTGTTCTTTAATGTCGCCAACTGTCATTTTGTGCTCCTTTTTTTATATTTTATATTATATACATTATAAATATATTATATATATTTCGGTTCAGGCACCGGTTTAGGCACCGGCACCGTTTTAAAAGTATCGATTTAACACCGGTATCGGAAAAAACCCAAACGATACCCAACCCCATTTCTAACAGATACAAAGGATTAAATGGAATTAATCAGTTAATTAATAATTTGTATTATTGTCTCATGGATTTTGAAAAAAATATGCCCAGCTGGGACAGGCTTCCAAGACACCATTATTTCCAACAAAGGACCAGATAATAATAATAATAATAATAATAATAATAATAATAATAATAATAATAATAAGTTTATTTGATATAGCACCTTTGACAGACAAAGTCACAAAGTGCTTCACATGATAAACATTTGTAAAAATACAGTACAAGCCAATAGAAGATAAACAAGGGAAAAAAGAAAATAAGATACCAGAGTAGCAACATAAATGACATAACAAATAAACCTTCTTAACGTTTTTCCCATGCTTTAGAGACAGAGTTTGCCAACTTATACACTTAATATTTAAACAACCACGCTCCATTTGTCGTCATCACAAAAAATTCTGGATTTTGAACGGGCATTTCATTCAAGATGGATGTCCTTTACGCCTCATAATACGGACAATGGCCTACAAAAGAAAATGGGATTCATTCTCAACTCCTCCTAGTTCACATAGTTCGCATAACAGTTTTATCTTCTTGGATGTATCATTGTCTTGATCTGTCAGCCTGCCTTTGGTCGGTCTATGTTTCCTCGGGAAGCACACAGCAGGTCACAAACACCTCCCTCTCTGTGTGTGTAGCGTGCGAAAGCTCCACCACTGGCTCCGATAAACATGTTGACGCCACACAGATACCTGGCCAGCCTATAGGCTACCGTCCCCCTCGCGCTCCAGGAGAACGGCATGTGCAGATAGGCGACGGCTGCTGCTGTTGCGAGCTCTATACTACAGAGCATCTGTGCCTTTAACTATACGTGTTCAGTGCGCCTCTATCACAGACCGCACTCAACTTCCCACAACTCCGACGCGCTCGGCGAGTAGACTAGATACACCTTAACTGGAGAGGCACTGGCACACCTTCACAGCTAGACCCATGGAATGATAACTATGGAATACCACTGGATACTGCTGACTGTGTTTTTGCAGTTAACCTTCCATCCAGGTAAGACTGAGCATATTTGCGCTTGATGCGCCAGTTTACGCAAGCAGGCAACTTGTTGCTGTTTGGACAACGCAGGGTCGAGCATCTCTGAATGACTTCAGGTGTTTAGCTCCTTTAATTACATAAGGTAAAAGGGACTCTACATTATTGTGAATTGAATTGCTCCACGTGCTCCGGGTCGCCTTCATGATGCATTTCTCTACACTTTTCTTTGTTCTGGGTAGTGGTGCAATGAGATCTGAAGGCTGCTGATAAGACAAACGCGAAGTCACTGAAACCTGATGAGGAAAGTAGATACTTTGGCTGATGATCGGGATGCCAGCGCGCTACTTTAATAATTCATGTTTTAGTCCGAGAACAGCGCGCCATTAACAACAAAAAAGTAATCAAACAGTGGAGGTCAAGTAAACTGCTGATATTAATCAGAGCGCGACATGTTTATGCGGTTTTCCTCTTCGCCCATAACCGTCGTTATGGAAATATAATGGCAACTCCTGATTTCTAGGAAACATGCAAACTGCCAGCTGGTTTATCCTGAACCAGTTTGCATTCTGCTGTAATTTCTCATTTGTTGGATAAACATTGTCACGTTTTACAGAGTGCTTTAGAACATTTTGTTTTGTTGCATTTGAAAACACATTGCAGCTATTATGGCCTAGCATTGTCTTCAGAGTAGCTGCAGAGGTTAAGGTCCATAAACACATCATTTTATTTTTACTGCCTTTTTTTATAATCACGCTCTGTTGTTTAGTATGTTCTTATACAGTCCACTGTATTCAAAGTCAGCTTTTTTGTTTTGATCTTGTCAGGTTTACCCGGAGTTGGCTCGTAAATTTATGTAAAGCTGTATTAGAAAGCTGCGCGCGCACACAACCACACACACACACACACACACACACACACACACACACACACACACACTCACACACACACACACACACACACACACACACACACACACACACACACTCACACACACACACACACACACACACACACACACACACACACACACACACACACAAAGCCATCGTTGCTGAAACAAGCAGTGAACCTGAGTGTTGCTGTCTAACTTTGCGATCCTTTTTCAACCATCATCTGTCCTCGGAGATGTTGAATTTTGTGCCGCCATTTCCATTTGATTTCAAAGTATACGATGAGCTCGTGGGGGGGGGGGGCTGTTGATGTCCACGCCATGTCGGTATCATCAGGGAATTTGAATCTTCACGCAGTCATGTGATGCAATAAGTCACCCCATGAAGTTTGCCTGTAAACCAGTTTATACAGGCGAGAAAAAGCTATAGTAACTTTTCCTATTTCTTATTCAATATATGATTCAAATAATTAATTAATTAATTAATACGGAGAACTTGTAGATCCTCTTTTTTTTATCTCGCCCCTGCCCTGTTGACAACCAAACCTTTACTGCAAATTCCACAGTTGGCAGCCAAATATTTACGCACAGATGCTCTGCAAACACAGCAATTGGAACTAACAATGATATATTGCTGTTTACTGACCTGTTACCAAATCACGATGAGCCAGTTATAAGCGTTTCTGTTAACACGCCACCACACCCTTTTTTACGTTTTATGGTAGATCTTTATATAGCCATCCTAGGCCTAAATACTGTGGGAATGAAAGTGTAATTGATTTCACATTTGAGATTAATTAATGTATTGTATCAAAGGAGGGATGTAAGAATGGATGGATGGATGGATGGAGGGAGCATCTTTGTCAGCAGCACCTTGTTTTGCATTCCTGCTGCAGTCACACAGTCCTGCAGTTTGTCACAGGTGGCTTCAATGGAAAAATCCCCACAATGGTGGTGTTTTCTCAAGGAACATCAACATTACTCATTCGCTTCCCCCACCTGTTTTCAGTTGGTGCAGCAGATTACATCTCTGTCTTTGAAAGCACTCCACAGTTTCTCTTGTCCTCATGCTACACATTCCTTCTTATCTTTCACCATGACTGGTAAACAACAGTACAGGAGAGCAACATTTGCATGTGGCAGAAGTTACTTTCTGAGGACCATGAATGTTTACTTGTTATATAATATCACTTAATTTCCTCTGCCTTATGATTATCTGCTCAGATGTCAAAAGCCTCATGGTTCAGTCCCTGCTGTCATACTAACCCTCTTTACCTGCATTATGATGAAAGTCAAGACTCAGTCTGTCACTTTTCAAATATTCTAAAATTTCTAAAAAGTATAGGAGCTATAAGAATATCAGAATCGGAATGTTTGGGTTTTTGAAATGATCAAACATAATCATAGTTTTGTTACTGCTGCTTTTACAATTATTACTAATGTAGACACACACTTAAACACAATGGATCCCAACATCGAGCCGGGACGCCCCAGCAGGAGGTCCCAAGATAAATCTGAGGGGTCACAAGGTTATTTTTTTTGTGCTCTTGTGAAATACTGCAGAATTTTGACTGTTTATGTCAACTAAACTATGGTTGAACTGCTCACAGCTTGTGTCCACCCTGATTATCTAATCCCAGTGTTTAAGGGGCCACAAGCCATTATCTGATTGGCACCATTGCTGCTTTAACATAACACCTTTTATTTATATTGTATACAGGTGTTGTTGTTAAGTGTTAACCTGTGTATCGCCAAAAATCTCCCACTCAGTTTGGAAAAGAAAGCGGCTGTGGCTCAGGTGGTAGAGTGATTGCCTACCACTCAGAAGGTTGGTTGTTCAATCCTTGGCCCTGCAGTCCCATGTTAAAGTGTCCTTGGGCAAGACACTAAACCCTGAATTTCTCCCTATGCTGTGCCATCGGAGTGTGAATGTATATCTAAGGAGCAGGTGGCACCTTGTATGGCAGCCTCGGCCACAGTGTGTGACTGGTTCCTGTACTATGTGAAAGCGCTTTGAGTAGTCGTTAAGACTAGAAAAGCGCTATATAATTGCAGTCCATTTAAATCTCATGCTTGGAGGAGGGGCGATCCTGTTGATTAGTTTTGGATCAGGGATTATACCTTTTAAGCTGTTCAAATGCACATGGATCTTGTGGGTCTGTAGGTGTTGACACAACAGTGGTGAGAAAATGACTTCCCTTCTGTTGCATTACTCTAAACTTTTAGGTTTATCAAATGGAGCTTGACTGATATCAGATTTTTGAGACCGATCGGATATCGATTTTAGAGTGGAAAAGCTCACCGATTACTGACATGGCGGCGGATATATTGAGTTTTTGAGCTGGAATGATGTTAGACTTTTCCTATGTGGATTGTGCACCGATTTGAAAGGTACTCAGAAGGCTGCTTTCTTAGACAAAGAACTTTATTAAAGCTATTTCTCAGTATAACGATGATCAGAAGATTGTGGTATTAGGTGATTTTTGCTCGCAGAAACTCGAGTGAAGATAATGACCTCTTCTGAAGAGTCCGTCATGTTTTTTTAATCCTGCGTGTCCACCTTGGCTACTAGCAACTGTGTGGAGGAGGGGTGGGGGTGATTACTTAGAATTCGTCA
Source organism: Zingel zingel (assembly GCA_023566125.1). Classification (NCBI taxonomy): domain Eukaryota; kingdom Metazoa; phylum Chordata; class Actinopteri; order Perciformes; family Percidae; genus Zingel; species Zingel zingel. The sequence goes on from CM042322.1 coordinate 3,129,893, forward strand.
TGGGGCGACATAAACTACGCACTATAATATTTAACATTATTATACAATGTCAACCAATTCTAGAAATGAACACAGAAAATAAAGAAAAAGAAAAAAATCCCTAAATAAACATCAGTACTGTGTTCAGTATCAGTCAATTGCTACGTAATGACAACATTTCTAAATCCCCCAAGCATTGTTTTCTGCATTATATGTACTTTAAAAAGTTTTTACATGGGCGCACAACATACCGATAGATACAGATATATCTATGATAAGCCAATATTGTCCGATAAAATCGTCCAACCAATCTATTTTTAAATTATAAAAACTCTTAACAATTTCTCTACCTGAGTGAACATAGAGAAAAGCAATGTGGCCATGATCATGTGTGTTGTTTTCCTCCAGAGTGTGGTAAAATGGGACTGCTTTGTAACATATCAGTAACACAAATTGGCTCACCATGATTTTAGTATGTTTGACATGCAGTTGATTTCCCTCTCTATCTCTTTATAGGCAACACCAAGCCCACTATCACCCCCGTCGGCCCCCACCTTGTTGTCCCACTCAACGCACCCTTCGAGCTGCTTTGCCAGGGTGAGAAGGAGATGCAGTGGCAGCGGGAGGACCGGCCGAAGGTGCGGGGAGAGAAAAAGAGCGCTGGGATGTCCTCACTGCACATCCCCAGGGCTCAACCCGTCCACATGGGTCGCTACATCTGCCTGGAGGAGAGCTCCAAGGAGCAGATCTCCATCTACGTCTATGTGAAAGGTAGCTGGATGGAACCGTAAATGTTTGAGTGTCTTTACTAGGGCTGGGATGATATGCTTTTGTCCCGATTCAATTCTTTCACGATACATGCTTGCCAATTCAATTTGTATTGCGATTTGATAGCATTGAGTATTGAGATTTTTTTTCCTTCTTTAACAAAAACAAAAGTTTAATAAAACTCTTGTAGAGATAATATATCATGGGGCATTTAAAAAAAAAATTGTTTTCTAAAAAATAATGCTCGTCACATGTCAGTCAGTCAGTCTGACATTTATTTCATCTGTACATAACATGGATTTTTGGCATATTCTGCTTTCGCTCTGTTTTGCTGGAAACAGATATGATGCAGTTGTCGTCGGCGGTACCGTATAAACAGAAAATATTTAGGTGAATCATTGGTAAAATAAATAAATAAAAAATATCGATTCCAGGGAAAAGAATCAATTTTAAAAATCGTCACACCCCTAGTATACTTGTGTTTCCATGTGTTTGAGATTACATGGTGTTTTTTTGTAAGAGAGAGGAGAACGAGAAGTGAAATCTAGAGCGGTGGAGACAGAGGAAGGGAGCAGTGTGTGTGGGTGGGCTCGCAGAGAAAGGTGTTTGTTACTTTGCCCCGGACAGGTACAGTAGATACTGTAACTGTTTATCGAGTGCATGACTGAGTTTTACTGTACTTTCTTCTTGATGTGACTCCACATCCCCTTGGCACACTGCCATCACTGCAGGCCTATATCATGTGCTGATCATTCACTCCAGTCCACACATCTGCCGCTGAACCACCCAGAAGTTCTTAGATGAGAGGCTCAGATGTAGCTTTTTTTTTTTTTTTAAGATTTGGATTAGATTAACATGGACAACTACAGCAGAGTCATTGATTTGGCATATCAGGTCTTTGTGCCTGTTAATTCCACAAATTTGAAAAATAAACCAGTTGAATAATAAGATTTAAAGTTGTAATCCCTGCGATTTTTGTTCTGGTCGATTTGGCGACACCTGTGGTTACCATGGTAACAGCAAGTGCCATTTAATAAGTCCCAGAATAAGTCAGAAATACAACAGAAGAGCAGCTGGTGTATCTGTTAACAGGGCAGCTAACCAAACTTGTGTTGTTTTAAACAAATCCGCATTGTTGTTTTCTTCTGTGGACACATTTTGATAAAAGATTGCGGTCGGTGCTAAGCACGGTGACAGATACATTGGGTTTCTTGCGACTGCTTCACAAAAAAACGCTCATAGTGCACTTTTTACACCTATAGTTCAGTAGACTGTGCAATTCGTGGGTAAAGTTACAACATTGTTGCATTTTTCATTTGGCTCTGTTAGCGTTCACATTGCACTTTGTCAAGCACACCAAACATTGTAAACACATGTCACACAGTCGACATCGGTTGCTCGTGGACAGAATATCTTGACATGTATAATCGGCGGGGCAGGCACTGCCGGCAGTCGGACTCAAATGACCCATCTGATTGGTAGAGTGCTAACCCAGAAACGGGGAGCAGAATGAGCGTGACTAGAGTCTCTCAAAATCTGACGAAAATCTTTTAAACTGACCTTTGTCGATCTTAATTCTGTTTTCAGAAACACGTTTCGGTGAACTATTTTAGTACAATATGAGATCGTATTCTGAACGAGCCGCCATGACAGTCTGTCTTTGAATTTCCCGAGAAACCAGACCCACGTGTCTAACACTTCCCCGTCTCAGAAATAATAGAGCAACACCAAGCTGTGTTGGGTTTTCCGGTTTGGCTTTGATGTTTTTATCAATCAAATATTTTAGAAGAAGCCGAACAATCAAGCAGCTGACAAGAATTTGAACTTTTGGGTGTTTTTGTGTGCGTCCACAAGCAACTGTGTTATGCAATCGTACATACGACCATATTTCAATGAAAGCTTGCACGTCTGTCCCCAAGACATTTTTTTATGCCTGCTACTATCTGACTTAACGTTGATTCCCAGTGGGCGATCAAAGTTTCCACTCACCTTTAACCCACAATGCACAGTTTTTGGGTTCACTTCCTATATTTGGGTCAAATCGCTTTCCGAAACTCTAGTACACTTGGAAACAAACCGAGAAACACGTTTTCAGTCAGAACAGAGTTCAGCGTGCCCACAAATATACTTGACATTATGCGTTTTATTTAACAGCACAGCAGCCAGACAATCACAGGGCCCATCACTGTCCGTTATGAAAAAGAGAGTCATTCCTAATAAACATATGGCAAGAAGTCAAATTAACCAAAAATAATGGTGGGAAAATGGATGTTAGCACTGTTACTGTATATTATGGCTGTCACAAACTAAAGCTTCAACAACTCAGTGTGCAGTCCCACTTACTCCTCTAACGCCTCCATTTTTTGGCAGATCCAGACAATCCCTTCAGAAAATCAATGGTGTTCAACATTCTCACTCGAGTGGGAGACAATGCTTCCATCTCCTGCCTGGCAACTGATCCAAGTCTGGACAACCTGCGCTTGGAAACATGTTTCAGTAGAGCTCTAGCCTCTGGTCTCCAGTTTACTGCGAGCCTAGAGCAAGGCATCCTCATCCACAACACACAAAAGGCCTACGAAGGTTGCTATGTTTGCACAGGAAGACTCAGGGAAGAGTACGTCCGATCACACGACTACTACCTGACAGTAAGACCAGGTAAAGTGGTGTAAATGCACGTATATGCACAGATGTGCGTTGTTGCGTCAAAAGCACAGGTTGAAAATTCAGTCCTATTTGTTTTTGGTTTCCTTTCAGTCCCCGTTGCTCCTCCTGTGATTGAGATGGCAACCAAAAGAGTGATTCTCACCCGGGATGAGAGTCTCTCCCTCACCTGCAACACCTCTAATGTCAACGGAGAAATCACGCTAAAATGGGTCACCCCGCCTGGCTCGGTGAGACCCTTCTGCCTTTTCTTTGCTCTGTACTGTGCCGTTGGTGGAAGATTTGACTAGAAAATACTGCAAATTGAGTGTTGATGGTTGCCTTGTAGGATTTAAACGGGCCTTGATCAGTTAAAAAAAAAGATATTTGACTCAAAAGTTTTGGAACCATTAAATATCAGCTGTCCTGGGGATTTATACCCGCCACCAGTGTCATTTTCTGAATACACTGTAAATTATACTTCATAAATAACCTTTTACGTGAATTTAGGAAATGACACTTAATCATAACTACCTCACAGCTGCATTGATTGTTGTCTGAAATCTGGTCAAAATTAAGCTGCCTCAACAGCTGGCCTTTATGTGTCCCAAACAAAACCAAAAACCGGAGTGGCAATCATGAACAAAGTGGCGTTCTAATCCACAAAAACATTACAAATTGAATAATTGTTTTGTGTCTTATTGGTTTCCTTTTACTGAGGGGTGTTGTCCTTGTGTACAGTACCTGGTATCATTGGTTGTTTCTTCTCATAAACGAGTGAAAGGGGTCAAAGTTCAGCTGTCTAGGCTTCAAGATCTTGGCTGTGTGTGTTCTATGTGCAGTACTGTGTGTATGCATGTGGTGTGTGTGTGTGTGTGTGTGTGTGTGTGTGTGTGTGTGTGTGTGTGTGTGTGTGTGTGTGTGTGTGTGTGTGTGTGTGTGTGTGTGTGTGTGTGTGTGTGTGTGTGTGTGTGTGTGTGTGTGTGTGTGTTTGTGTGTGTCACAAGCCGGCTCACAGTCTGTGGCAAATAATGAGGGGACACCAACAACAAGTATAGGCCAATCAAAAAGATACTTCATTGTAAATCAAACTATTAACTTTAAACAAAGAAAAAGGAATGAAGTGTGATAATGTCATAATGTAAGGTGCATGTAAAGTGCATGGATGAATGAATCTGTGTGTATGAAGAAGACTGAATGGAAACTAAGTAAAACTATAAAGGAACAAACGTAACAGGATCATACCTGGAGGAGCAGAGAGAGAGAGAAGAGTGGTTAGAAGCAGTTTAAATACCCTGAGCCCAGGTGGCTCCAATCACTAACGACCCTCCTATGCCTGCAGGAGGAACCTCCCCTACAATGCAGAGGAGGGGCCGTAACAGTGTTTACCATGTGGACTACTGTGCGTATGCGTGTGAGCGACAGTGTGTGTGTGTGTGTGTGTGTGTGTGTGTGTGTGTGTGTGTGTGTGTGTGTGTGTGTGTGTGTGTGTGTGTGTGTGTGTGTGTGTGTAATGGCATGCAGGCGGTTGTGTGTCTGCGTCTGTGTTTGTGTGCTTGGCATGGGTAGATGGGGTTAATCTCTAGAGATCTCTGGGCGTTGACAGGGTGCCGTCTGGTATCCACAGCAACCAGCAAAGGTTGACGGTGCTTCGCGTATCCTGACGGAGGACTTCACCCACGTACGTAGCGCCACGTTGCACAACGCGGCGGTCAGACATCAAGACACTGGGAGGTACCAATGTGAAGCACAGAATGAACGAGGGACCAGCTCGCAGTCAGTGTGGCTCGATGTTTATGGTGAGTATACCAAGACTCCAATACCAAGAAGAGATAATTGCTTTCAGTTAAAGCTGTCACTTTTTAAGTCGTGAAAAAAAGAAGAAATATTTGGAACTTTAACCGGCCAATAAAAAAAAATGCAGCAAAAATTCATCGTTCTTAATATTATATTATATTATTTATAAAATATAAAATAATATACAGCAGCTTTAAATTTACAATCTCGGAGATCTCTGTTTCTTTCTCTTTGGCGGCACAAATGGCGATAAGTGGTAATTAAGACCAAAGACAAGTGTGTGTGTGTAGCCTTCTATTTAACAGCCAGGTATCAGAGAAGAGGGGATCTTCTCATCTTACTTGGCAGATAATTGTTTTTCCCAAAAGTGAAACTTTTGCTTTTTATGTACATGTGTGGAATCATCCAGTATTTGGACTGTGAGATCTTCAAATGTGTGTGTTGGGTTACTTTGTGACTTGCCTGTAAGTCTCCGGACCAACACCGCGTAAATCATTTTGACTCCAATAAATATAGGCAAAATGTTACCTTTGCAAATCCTTGTAACAATATCTCATGTCCTTATTTTTCAGAAAAGGGATTCATTAACTTAACACCCACAATCAACGAAACCATCCAGGTCCGTTCAGGTGAGAGTTTGCCCCTAAATGTTGACATGGAGGCTTATCCAAAGCCCCACACTTTCTCCTGGAGCTTCATGGGCCGCGAGCTCAGGAACACAAGCGACCATGTCATCACCACACACAGCCATGAATACAGGTGAGACTGCACACAAACACACACTGGCTTTAAAGGCCCAGACACACAGAGCCGACAGCCAAACGTCGGCAGAAAAGGCAGTTGGGCTGATCAGTCTCCCCAAATTGGTCAAAATAGTGCCTCACACCAAAGCGACGAGATGTAATACATCTCCATAACAGCAGGCAGTGCTAATATGTATTGTCGCCCAAAAATGTAAACCGGCAGCCGATTGGACGAACGTGTCACGTGGGTCTGGTATCTGTATCTGGAACACACCGAACAGACTCGAGTCACTGACCTCGCCAGACTATCCAACGGCCGTTTGTCAGGTTGGTGTGTCCGGGCCTTAAGTATCCTAGTTTTAACACATAGATGAAAATGTTCATTACCCTCGTTCAGTGGAATTTCACACCTTTGGTTTGCCTGCAGATTTAGTGGATGTACTGGTGTAACAGCTGCACTTGTCACCACTCCCTGAGAAATACAGCTTTCATTCTAAAGAAAAATGCTCCGGGGTTTTTAGTGAAACAGGAACTGTGAGATTATAAATGGCTTTCAGAGGAAAAGAAACCATGAAATATCTGCAGTATTACACCTGTGCTGCATATAGAAGTATTACATAATACTAGCCAAGGCAGCATGTTCAGCGTAATGCATTTTAGCTCGCACTTCATGGTGTTTGTTCCAAACATTTGTAGAACATGTGAAGAATAGGACATGACCTTTAAGCCTTAATTGGATGTGGCCCCTTTAAGCAAAAGGGACACGAGGGAACACAATAATCAATAAGTCCATGTCAACTGTGGGAAAAAGAGATTTCTAAAGTAGCCTCGAGACTACTTGAAAACTGCAAAACCTTAACATAAGACTGCAAATATCGGAAAACATTTAAAGTTCTTTCTCTGGCAGCTTTGGCATTTTCTGTTAATGCATTCAAAACCGTTTTTACTGATAATTCTTAAACAATGATGAATACATGAATGCTCAAAATGTAATTCTTTTATGATTAGGTACAGCAGTGAGCTGAGGCTGGTGCGACTGAAAATGTCAGAGAGCGGAGTTTACACCTTTCAGGCCTCCAATGGTGACGCTTCAGTAAACCATACGTTCACCATCTTTGTGATCAGTAAGTTGTGTCAAAGATGGTTTTTTCAAAGGTTGTTTGTTCCCTAAAGCCACATAATGAGTCACGTTGCTCCACACTGCATTAATCTTCAGGAGGTGACATGCGGGAAAAGGTTTCATTGACCTTTTTCCTTGTGTGAAATGAGACGGCCTTGTTCTCTACCTCACCTCACTCTGTATTATTCATGACTAGAGTTGCAAAATTCCGGGAATTTTCAAAGTTGGAAACTTTCCATGGGAATTAACGGGAATATATGGGAATTAACGGGAATATATGGGAATTAACAGGAATAAACGGGAATTAATGGGAATAAACTGGATATTTTTAATATTGATTGTTATAATACTGTTAGTCTATAACAGGGAACTCAAATGTAGTTGAAAAAAACCCATCTTGCAGCATAATCTTGGTTAAAACAACCTGATTTAATGAATGTCCTCCCTATAGCCATCAATGACATGCACACAGTAATCCACATAGGCTACTACATACTTGCCAACATTTAGTTTTTAAAATACGGGAGTTTTTTTTTTACCCCATTGCTATTAACCTTTGTGTGTTAATTGTATAGCACACTTGTTCTTGATAGGCTGGAAACAATAGACAGCGCTGATGGTTAGCTTAGAACGCATATAACCATAACCATAGTAAATCAAAGGCAACATGCTAGCTACCTTCATATGTTAAGCTAAAGGTCAATGGTTTGGGCTACTACTTAGCCTATTGCAGGGCTATTGAGGATAACTCAACATTTGTTTGAATGGAACTTTTGGGGAGGGGGAGGGGACATAGGGAATATGTTTATTTTATTCAACGTTCATGTTTTTTTGTTGTTCAATGAAAGAATATTAAAGTTCTACTGACAAATAACTCAACATTTGTATTCACTGTATATGCCTGTCTGCTTATTACAAAACAAAATGTTTATATTTATGTTTGTATAAGATGGAATTTGGATGAATTACCCAACATTTCCAGTTAATTCTCATTAATTCCCACAATTTCCCATTAATTCCCATGAAAGTTTCCAAATTGGAATGTTTCCAAAATTCCCCAGCTTAACATTCCATGGAAAGTTTCCGGAAAGTTTCCAGAAAGCTTCCGGAAATTTACCGGAAAATTTCCGCCCCTTTGCAACCCTATTCATGACTCACTAAGATTCAACACAGTAACCTAAAAATAAAAGAAACTCTCTCCAGCTTGTTATTTATCTCTGACCTGACATATTGTGACATTAACTTGTGTTAGGTAAACCTGAGATTGTCTCTCGCGAGGGCCCAGTGGATGGACAGGTACGCTGTGTGGCGGAGGGGTTCCCCGCCCCGCAGATCACCTGGTACTACTGTGAGCAGCCCTATGCCAGGTGAGTTATAAAAGCCATGAAATCCCTATTTCTCCATCAGCTTCTTATTCTATCAGTAGAAGTGTTTCCATTCAATTGTCAAGAGGATTTTAAGCAAACTTTAAAATGTCACAAAAAACATAGAATTTGACTGCGAAAACAAGTAGATATTGTGCTTTCTTCCAATCATTTATAATTGTAAAATAAATAAATAGGCTAATAAAAGCAAAAAGCAAAGGCAGAATATGCTGGGATTGTGCAATTAGTGCACTGAACTTTAGAACTACAGCCTAATGTAATTACATGGATTGGACACTGATATTAGGCAGAGCAGTCATGAAGCTGACAAAACAAAAGAAAAACTGCCAAACCAAAAACAAAGACAGCATGTGCTATCTAGCGAACAAAATGCTCTAAAATAATCAAATTATTGTTATATTATTTTCTGATTACTAACAGATGTCATGGCTTTTGCGTTGGCAATGCAGCCTGCATGTAGATACAAGATGTATTCGTCAGTGAGACTCTATCGCTGAACCCATTCTTTGCAAAGCACCCAGCCACCATTTCAGATCTGTACTGGCGTTTACAAAACTCATATGACATGTCTGAAAGGTCACACTAAAGACACATTGGATCGAGTCAGGAATGATGATCACGGTGGAATGTGGGATTGTGGGATTTGACGGGGCTGACTTGTGATTGGTTGAGTGATAAGTTGCTGCTCATGTGACAGGAGATTGGAAAGAGTTGACTTGTGATTGGTAGGGGCCCGGGACGTGTGCCTGAATGGACGCGGCTTATTTCGTGTCACACATAAAGTGTGTGGAAGGAAGAGCACCTGGTTGCTATAGTAACACCAATCCCAAACTGCACAGGCAGTGAATCATAAGTGATTATCCAAACTTTATCATGTCATTTTTCAATTATAATCAAATCCACTTAATAGTCATTACGTACAGGCACGCAAATGTCTTCGGTGGAAGAAGTATTCAGATCCTTTACTTAAAAGTACTAATACCACACTGTCAGAATACACTGTTAGAAGTTAAGGTCCTGCATTGAAAATGTTACTTAAGTAAAAATATGGAAGTATCATCAGGAAAATTTACTTAAAGTATTAAAAATAAAAGTACTGAATGCTGAAAAAAATCCTCACATTTTAGAAACTGTAAACAATCAAAACACTTCTGTCAATCAATTAAGTGATTAATGGTCTAATCGTTTCAGCTGGCCTGTGTATTGTTGGGTAGTTTAATTCATAATAAAACATAGCATTTTATAAACTATATGTGTTTTGTGTGCAAAAATCTTAATTTGTAATGCAACTAGTAACTAAAACTGTCAGATGAATGTAGTGGAGTAAAAAGTACAATATTTCTCTCTGAAATGTAGCGGAGTAGAAGTAGAAAGTGGCATGAAAAGTATCTAAAATTTTCACTTGAGTACAGTACTTGAGTAAATGTACTTAGTTACATTCCACCACAGTCAAATGTACAGAAAGAGAAAGCAATTTTACCTAAATGAGCCTTTGACCACAGAGCACATCAAGTAGATAACAGCTGCTTTATTATGGTGAGGTGATGTGAAATATGGATCCCTGGGTAATTATTTACACATTTCACCCATGAGGAATTTCCCGATTTTATTATGACTTCTGGTGAACATTTTTCTGTGGTTCTGCATGTTGTGCAAAGTTTTTATATCACAAAAGTGTTTTCAAGACTCAGAAAGAAAACAAGAATGTGTGTTTTGCAGAGACTTAGGGGAGGGATGCCTGCGTGAGAGAATGAGGAATAGCTCAGTGATCCCTTAAGCGCATTGTAAACAATGTATAATCGTCTGCCTTCAGGTGCTCCCAACAGGTGAATGCCACCCAGGAGGAGCGCAATGTCATCACCGTCACCCTGTTCAGCCCTCTGTTTGGGAAGACAGAGGTCGAGAGTCGGGTGAACGTAAGCAGAGGACGGTTCAGTACTCTGGAATGTGTGGCTACGGTGGAGGGAGAGCAGGCCTACACACTCTTTTCTATCAGCGGTGAGTTGAAATCAGGTATACGCATACTCGCGTAAACAAACCAAGGGGCCATGTGCTTTTAAAGGGGGCGCCTGTCACTCTCATGTTTTGTTGCTGATGTGATGTAATCCTCTGCATGTCCTCACCTTCAGATTAGAATTAAGTGCAGAGTCAACAGCACAATGGAGGACATACAGACATCTCCTCTTTTCAGGTTGCAAATCTTGATTAGTTTTATTAAAACTTACTGGAGTACACCTTTATGGATGTTTAAAAGCCTGTGACTCCCTGCCCTCCCTTGTGCACTAAAAAAAAACTAAAGATATTTTAGCAGTTCTGTAAACCCTGCATGGGATTTAACGCTCTACTCAGAGTATTTACTACATACATGATTGTGGCAAGGATTAACCCATAAATGTAGTCTCACAACTAGAGGTTGGTCATTTATAATCTGTTAGGTAAACATAAACGATACCTCCGACATGATTGGCCACGATAAGAACGTTATCACTTACACATCGGAATTAGCTTTAGTCCATTGTTTACTTTGTCTCCAAATCTGCTCTGTTATAACGGCTTCGCCATCTGCCATACAATTTCCCTCAAAGTGGTGCGAGTGCAGGAACTGAAAGTACAGCAAAGTTGCCCCTGCCTGAGCCTGGAGACCCAGGTTTATGCAGGACACGGGGGGGATAACTATAGCTACAGCGGGTATGTGGGCGAGCATTATGAGGTTAGAACAGTGTTTGTGTCCAGGCAGGACAGGCCTTTGGGAGCGTGTGCCCAAGACTTTTATGCCTCACCGAGTAATAGCAGACCAGGCGGAGTCGCTGAGAGTGTGGAGCGCAGTGGGAGTCCTGGCGGTGCTGGGCGTTCTGGGGCTGTGGGAGGCTTGGAGGTGTCAGTGTGAGCTGCAGCAGAGAATACACAAAGCTTTAGAAACTACTGACAGGTTTACAGCGGATTAGTTCCTGCAGACTCTGCATTCTCAGATTTGAAGTGGAGAGAAAGCTTCTTATCTCTAAAGAGCTTATTACATCCCACTGTACAGAGGAGCAAAACAATAAGGGATCACAAACAGCCAGACACAAAGGAACAGAACACTAATAACATAGAATTACTCGCAGCCACAGCTGTAGAACACTACAGTAGGTTCACATATATAACTTGATTAGTTCGCTGTGATTTGACCAAAGTGAGCTTCATGTGACTTAGCCTTTTCTGGCTTACCTTAATGCCCCTTTGCATTTAGAGTGTGAAGATGGCAAACAATTGAAAGAGTCACTGATTGACTCTATTGCCACTGCTCTTGCAGCTAACATGATCATTTCTGTCTCCCTGCAGAGAGAACTGTTCCCCATGATCTGTTCACCCCTCTGCTAATTGGCTCTGTATCAGCAGCATGCATCCTCTGCCTCGTCCTTATAATGCTGTTCTACAAGTACATGCAGGTAAGACAGTTCTGCACTTATCCAGCATGGCACACGCTCTTCTTTCATATTATGAGTCATAGTAAGCCAAGCAAAAGAGTAAAGCATGTTGAAATAGCTTACAGTAATTCATTTTTTTGTTTTTATTCATGCCAGAAACCCAAATATCAGATTCAGTGGAAAGTTATCGAGGGCATCCATGGAAACAACTATGTGTACATTGACCCCACCCAGTTACCGTACGATCACCAGTGGGAGTTCCCTCGAAACAACTTGCGTTTTGGTGAGTGTCCTGTACTCCTTTATTGAAAATGATCTGCGGCGTGTCTAAGCCTCATTAATTCCATTAATCTTTAAGTCATTTCTGACACTGAAGTGTACATCCTGGTTTCTTCATGCGGATTGTCAGACACTCTTGTTTTCTGTGTATATGGATGCCAAGTCTGTTTCACCTATGTTTGTGGTCACTAACCAGTTCCACAGCTCATTAAAGATGAAACCCAACTCCCTCAATGCAAACATAATATTGTTGACATATTCTGGGTGTTGTTTTGAGCAAACCTCCTTAAACAGGATCCTGCGTGTCCTGGTGCCTACGTACACAGCCCAGGGGCTAAAAACTGATGTTGTCCTAGGAACGCTGGCATGGGGCCAGTTTGTGGGAGGGAAACAGGATGGGGAATAGCAGTTTTGTGTCTGTCTTCCTGTCTTCAGGGAAGACACTTGGATCTGGTGCATTTGGGAAAGTGGTGGAAGCCACTGCATATGGACTCTCCGAAGCAGATTCAGTCATGACGGTGGCTGTGAAAATGCTCAAAAGTAAGTGCTGTCAACACACATGCAAATGAAATGGGACAAGCACAGCGTGGCTATTTTAACCCTCTGAGGTCTGAAAGGCAATTTCACATATCTTCTTAAATGTATCTTTTTAAGATATTTGCATATAACTGATCCCTATGTGTTTCATATCAAAATGTTCAGAACAAACTCAGCTTTATGTATAGTCACGCCCACATGTTTTTCTAGAGCAATGTGTAAAGAGATAATTTGGCGCTAAAGCTGAAACGTTGATGTTCGCTTTTTGAAATTCCTAAAATCTCTTTTTGAAAACAAACCTTAACTTATGATGTGTTGTACAAATTGTTTCAGTGCTTGAAATGACTTTACAAAAGTCCATAAGCAGAGCGTCTTTCGTCCTCAGAGGGTTAACTATGGGACAAAGTTGCACGGTAGCTGTGCGCTTTTATAAAGTAGTGATGATTTGAAGAAATTTCCTGCAGGGGTTCGGAGGCAGGCAGCAATTTTGTGGATATTTTTATGTAGTGGCTTGAACACAGTTGCCAATTCAACATTTGCTGTAACAGCCACTCTTAATTTAAATTTGCCTCCAGCAACAACCACTTTCTTTTAATCCTGCTCATTACTGTATATGTACTATATATGAGTCATCCTAGTTCAACTTCACCTGAGTTTACTCCCAATCCTTTTGATTCTGATACTGATTATGTTCCAATTTCATTTTTTTTTTCCACAGCAAGCGCTCATGCCACAGAGAAAGAGGCGCTGATGTCAGAGCTGAAAGTTCTCAGTTACTTGGGAAACCACATGAATATTGTCAACCTGCTGGGAGCCTGCACTGTTGGAGGTACGGCAGCCATGTTGTCGTGTAGTATTATTTAAGACCGCGGAGTGAAACTGGAAACTTGAGAGATTGTTGACACAATTTAGGGGACAAATGTTGTTGTGATTCTTGCTAATCTATGTAAGTCATGTATCTTGAAAGATCATCATCATGAGGCATGTTTTCTTGCTCTGCAGGCCCTACACTAGTGATCACAGAGTATTGCTGCTTTGGAGACCTCCTTAACTTTCTACGCAGAAAGAGGGAATCCTTCATCTGCTATAAGCTCGAGGAAGACTGCTACTACCGCAACGTCATGCCGCAGAGAGACGCAGCTGGGTCAGCTTCTTTTTATTTTATTTTATTTTAGTTCAGGTTGATTTATCAGGGGCATTGCACACTAATAATACATACAACCAAAATGTGCCAGAATTATAATTAGAAATTAATTATTTTACATCTGCTGTCCCTGGACTGGTGGTAAGAGGTCACCTTAAAAAAAAAAGGTATAACGATTAAGCTATCAATAATACACACAGATTTGGCCCTAAACAATAAAAGTTGATTATACTAATGCTAAAAGACGACAACATAGAAGCAAAAACAGTTGGTTAAGATCAACACACATACACACACAGCTTAACTGTCAGACCAGATAACAAACAAGGCACAATAGCATAGACATTGTGTATAAAGAGCGGTATATCATGTGTAAGAGAAAAGAACTAGAGTACTAGTATTTACTATCCAGAATGTGCGTAGGAGGAGGGTATTTGGACAGCAGCGTGCCTACATGTGGCTGTGCTCAGCTGAGACCAGACTGCTCCTTTCCTCTTCACAGTGGCAGCATGAACGGCTACATGTCCATGAGGCCTTCTGCTGCCGGCAACCTGCCGTTCAGCTCATCATCAGAGAAGAGACGCTCACTACGCAAAGGCAAGCCAGGCAGCCATTCATCCAATATCTCAGTCTTAAAATACACAAAAAGGCAGTTAAAGTAAAATGATCTCTGTCGTGTGTGTCCTCTCAGGTGACTCCTATGTCGAAGCAGATGCGGAGACTGAGATGTTCGACGAGGATGGTCTGTCTCTAGACACCGAAGACCTTCTCAGCTTCTCACACCAAGTGGCCAAAGGCATGGAGTTCTTAACCGCCAAAAATGTGAGCATCAAATAGCACACTATCATACTTGCTTTTTGGATGACCTCTGATGTGAATTCTACAAAGTATCTGACAGATCATGGATCAACTTTCCACAGCTAGTAAACAGATCTAAAACGCATGTTGGAGCATGCTGCTAAAAGATTTATTAGTTGTGGAGGCAAGATACTGTGGCCAGTAAGCTCATGTATCAGTGTCAGTGGGTGTGTGTTACACATCCAAGTGTGGAAATTCAGTACCAAACTGCGTTTGAAAAAGCTCTTTATCCATGCCTAATTGATTGGTCATGTATATGACATGTATCATTAGATATTAAAGATAGTGGTGCATTTGTTTTTCAGTGTATCCACAGAGACCTGGCTGCCAGAAATATCCTCCTGACTCAAGGAAGAGTAGCGAAGATCTGTGATTTTGGCCTGGCCCGAGACATCAACACGGACTCCAACTATGTCGTCAAAGGCAACGTAAGTCTGCACTTAAGATTTGACACTTTGGAATTTGAAATGAGATGGATGCAGGATACATCCATCATAAAAGTCCCCCTTCAATGTGTCATTGTTATCTTAAAGTAAACCCTGTGCTGAAAATGTGTCTGTGCTAGTCCATCATGTCTTTACTTGTCAGAGCTACAGTGTAAGCCAACTTCGTTTTGTTGCAGTTTTCTTAGTCTATATCGACGTTGATCAATTTACTGGAGTGTTCCGCAGCCACCAGAAGATGTGCCGGATCTCCCTCATTTTGGGCCGGATGTCCGTCACCTTCTAAACCGGTGGATTTATGAGGACTATGGTTAAAGCTATAGTGTGTAGTTTCTGTCACCCCTATGAGGAATTATAAGTAATGACAACAAAACTGTCAGCGCGTCCACATGATACAAGCCTTCCATGACCGCGCACTGGGAATTAATTCTTAGAAGGCGAAGCAGTTAGAAGATGGCTGTGTCTCATGTGACGTTGTTATTTGTACATGCTGTGACTATACAAATCACAACATGTAAATAGGAAAATGTTGCCGTTATTTTGTCACTTATTGGGAGCAGTAGGCTAGATGGAGCCGGTTACCTCCAGGATCTGTGCTAAGCTAGGCTAGCGGTGGGTGCGTCAAACAGAGTTACGAAATGCATGGAGATGAGAAGGGTATGTATGGACTTATCTAACTCTGGGGGATACGGGGAATAAGCTAAAGTCACAATAAGTCGGCATGTTCCTTTAACTGCTCCTCAGATCTCTGCAGGGTAAATCCAGACAGCTAGCTAGACTATCTGTCCAATCTGAGTTTTCTGTTGCACAACTAAAACTACTTTTAAACGTACACATGTTCCACCAAAAGAAGTTCCTTCCTGAGGCTATTTTGCAGAGACACCGTCATTGCATCTGGGGCTTAGCGCTACCCAAGATGATTGTGATTGGTTTAAAGAAATGCCAATAAATCAGAGCACCTTTTTTTTCCCATCCCGGAATGCTGTGTGGACTAACCAGACCCTCTTCCACAGCGCTGTGGAAGAAGGTCTGGCAATGCGGGACTACAGTTTACTAGACTGACAACGTAGGTTACATTAGCATAATCAGATACGGTTGCAATTATATATTTGTTATGTAACTTCAGCTATGTACATGAAGTATGGTACGTAAGATAATTTATATAGGTACGTTAATATAAGTCAATGTTCACTTTTGGTTTCACACGGGACACAAACAGCGATTTCCTGGGTCCACACAGCCCGAACTCCTTCTTACGCAAACTTTTTTTCCCATAGTGCTTAATGTATGAAAATGATGTGCCACCACCACGAAATGCAGAGATCATGGTCATTTCACGTATTTCTGTGAGATCAGGCTGGTTCCGACCAAGCGGAAACCTTCGGTGCTGAAAAATTAAGCCAATGCCAAGTGCCAAAAACTACAGTTCCTCGAATCCCCATAGACACCATGTTAAAATGCCCAACTTTAAAGCAGATTTATTATATAACCCATTTCAATTATATTCAGGCTTAAGCCTAATTTAAGTTTGCATAATAAGGGCATGCATTTTTATATAGCACTTTTAAGTTGAATATATCATTTGGCCTTATATAACTGTTATTGTTGTCAGCACAGCTTGTGACGCTACATTGTCTTTAAACTAGCTTGTAGTTAGACTTCACACACAGACTTTGTAATGGATTTAAAACCCAATCCAGAGGTATGAAGGTATATGTACCTGCAGCTGTCTTTGCATTATTCAATATTTTAGATCCTCAGGCAAAACACTGTGTGCATACCTTTGGTACATTCTGTTCATTTATCAGTCCTCACTCACAACAATTATAGACCTGAACCACGGTAAAACTGGGGAAAGGTTTCAATGAATGTTTCAACTTTCCATCTACTCACAGAGTGTTCTTTTTTTGTTTAGGCTCGTCTGCCAGTGAAATGGATGTCTCCAGAAAGTATCTTTGAGTGTGTGTATACATTTGAGAGTGACGTCTGGTCCTATGGCATCTTGCTTTGGGAAATCTTCTCACTAGGTAAGTCTATCCATCCGTTGTGTGTGTTTGTTTGTCTGGCTGTCTGTGTGTTTTCAGAGGCGCACAATGTAACTGAATCTCCCCACTGAACGTAGGAAACAGTCCTTATCCGGGTATGCCAGTGGACGCCAAGTTCTACAAACTGATAAAAGAAGGATACAGAATGGATGCTCCAGAGTTTGCACCCAGTGAAATGTGAGTTGTTGTTGCAATGAAATATGAGTTAAAGGTGTCCAAGTGAAATGTGTGGTTTAAAGGAATCATAGGGGAGATGGTGTGAAATGGGAGATGGAGGTGGTGAGACTATAAAAGAATGCAATGTGGGGGATTTGAATAGCAGTCGGCTCTCATCCTGTTGCATTTGGCTTTCCACAAGCATAACTAAAACTCTTAGATGGAACTGGGGACTGAAAACAAAATACAAACAAAAAAGAAAGCGGATGTAATAACTGCAGAGAAATAAAAGTGCTTGTGTGTTTCTATGCTGCTGTGCAGGTATCAGATTATGAGGTCCTGCTGGGATGCTGACCCCTTCAACAGACCCCCCTTCAGGAAGGTCGTGGAAAGGATCGAACAACAGCTATCAGATGCCACTAAACATGTAGGTTGCACCCCTTTGACCTTCTTTACTCTCACTATAAATATTTCAACATTCCATTCCTGAAAAATAATGAACCGAGAAGACTTCACAGGGGGTTCAGAAAGATTATGAGTTAACTCTTGTGTTGTCTTCCCGTCGACCATGAACTTGTTGTCCTTCTGGGTCAAAATTGAAAATTCACTTTTTTTTGTTTGTTGTTTTTTCAATGTTTTTGTCACTTTTCTTCTATGCTTTTGACGCTTTTTAAAAGTTTTTGTCACTTTTTTCAACATGTCTTTTAATTCATGGTCAATGAACCATAATTTTTTTTGTTAAAAAAAGCAGAAATTATGAATAATTTCAACTAATAGTTAAGATCAGAGGATGTTGAGTGGATCACAGACTGGTACATGTCAAGGTTTAGTCAGGATACTGTTTTGAAACCATTTACACTATTATTTTTGGGCAATTTGGTTGAAAGAAACCCATATTTCTGACATGAAAAACATTGAAAATGGGTCAAATTTGATCCGAGGAAAACAAGGGTTAATGAAATAGGAGGGACTCCAGCGTCCCAAAGTGGCGAAAGCTGATGTGACATGGTTCACGTGATACCTTTGACACGATTTGTAAGCCTGCACACAAAAAAACCCATAGAAAATGTTCTTAAATATTAGGCAACATGAATCAAAGCATTGTCCAATATGCTAGACGCTGAACCCAGACTAATGGACACCAGGTTTATATCAAGCTGAAATGCTTGAATTTTTTTATTCTTATATATTTTTTATGGAAATGTACACAGCTAGGCCTCGTAGCTACGTGTGTGATTGTAAGACACATCAGTTCTCGTGGGAAAACTTATTTTTTTAAAACACCTCCGAAATGTTTGTACATGATTCAGCTAAAGGTCAGGGACCTCTCACAGTATGGACAGATGTGTTTGAATTCTCAGCTGGTCTGAATTTGGGGGCATTTGTTTGTTGGTATTTAGTGCTACACATATAAAGTTTGACTTGACTAGATTTAATCATGCTACATGGTGAATGCGGCCTCCGTTGTTCTCACCATCGGATGCAGAACGAATTCTTTGTTGGGCTATTATAGTCCAGTTATAATAATTGTTCATTTTAAAATACATTAGAAATTATGTTCTTCAAAAAACAATATCTGCCATCATACAGAGCCTGCCCACCAATGCTGTTCCAGCAGGTGAGGGGGAGAGAAAAAGTCACGGCAAATGTCAAAACCCCACAGTGGCTGGAGCACATTGGACAACGCCTAGGTGCTGCAGGAGCTGTTAAATCTAAACAAAACTGTCATCACATACAAGGCTTTATGTTACATTTATTATTTTATATTTATTAATCAGAGCATTCACAATAATCACTCAAAATCAGCAGTGGGAGACGCATGGAAACAGCTCTCTCGCTCTCTCTCTCTCTCTCTCTCTCTCTCTCTCTCTCTCTCTCTCTCTCTCTCTCTCGCTTCCCTTCTGTCTGCGGATGAAATGGAATTAAAGCAAGCCAAAAGTTCTATTTATAACCACAAAATTGACTGCCCTCAGGTGCTTCATTGCTCTGAGTTGATGTTTTTTCAACACAAGGCATGCGAAAAATGTGAGACGCTCTTGCTTAGCTGTGGGGCTTACAGTAATCCTGTGCCAAAATATTCAGTATTTATTTTTTGCTACACTATTGAGCTGCATGATGAGAATACTGAAATGTTACTGAGATGTTTGAAATCACAGAACTGAAACAATACAAAATATCGAATGATGTTCCCTTTTCTCTCCCTTTTCTCTCTTTCACGTCTTCCGTATCTTCAGATTTATCTGAACTTTAGCTCCAAGCTTCCTGTGACGCCCAGAGCCAGGGAGGGACCCAGTCCTCAGAGTGCTCCATTTCACCGTCTCAACTCAGCCAGCAGTAACAGCGGACCAACCCAGCCCTTACTGCTCCAGCACGAGGTCTTCCTCGAGGGGACAACCCTCAGAGCCCAACGGGTGTAAGGACCCACCCAACCGCTTGGGCTGCCTCAGAAAGTGCCTCTAATGTTCCGCCACAAACTACCCAACCACTACACCCGCCAACCTCCCCGGTACCGGCAGTACGTGTTGCAGACAAATGGTAATTGCCATCTATTACCAAAAACAACAAAGGAGGAATGGCTTTTATCATTGTTTTTTCTACTATTGCCTACAGATTACAGGGAGGACAGTTGGACTAATGCTCCCCTGTTCATAGCAAAAACTTTTAAGGCTCTGGGCGAGAGTGTAGGGACATCAAACGTAACTCTAAAACTAAGTACATTATTACACTGTTATCGGTTTAGTTATTTTCCTTCTTTTTTTGTGTGTGACATTTTGGCTACACATTTCATAAAAGGTTGTTTGTTTCTTTCTATCTATTGGAGTTTTTTTTCTAATCTGTGGTTTTTCTGTCATGGATATTTATGTAGCAGATTTTTAAAAAAAATTTTGGTTGGCGGTTGCAATTGTTTGGAGGAAAAGCACTTGAGGCACTTGAACTTCACGTCATTACACACACCACATAATGCAGCTTTCGTTTCTTTCTTTTTTTACTCTTTTTATTGTCAGTATTATTTCCAACTGTTCCAATCTACGTCGTCACGAAGGAGATACTTTCTGGGGCCAATTTAAATGTATATATGGAGAGTGGTATATAAGCTATTAGACAGCATGGTCGGTCATGCTTAGGGTCCTTAAGTGCTTCAAGTCGATAAGGAAATACATTTCTGCCCTTTTAATGTTGATGTCACCACTACAGAACTGTCTTTACTAGATCTGTTACCACGTGACATGGGTCAGCCCACGATTACACACACACACACACAGTTGTCTTCAGAGATATGGTTCAGACATGGTACGCTAGCTTTTCATTTATGTGCTTGTTGACTGTAATGTATATGTGTACATATCTGCAGGTAATGATATTAGTCATTGCTATACGATGCGATGGGAAGTTAAACATTTGACAAAGAAGACATTCTGAGAAGCCTTGGCATTCGTCTTAGCTTTGTTAAGCATGTGATGCAGGTGTATAGTTTGACTTTTTGACACCTGGACTGCTGGAAAGTTCTCTTGTAAAGGTGTAAATAACTTTTGGGGTTTATATGGTTTGCTCTACTGTCACATCCAGTGTATGGTCTTTGTTTACAAGCAGGAGACAGGTACTGCCATTTCTGACATGTGTTTTCTCTGCTTTTTCTTCCACTTTGTGAAGGACCAGGAAACGGGAACCTTTGTGTTTTGCAATTGGTGTGTGTTTTGCCCATGCTAACACTGTAGTTTCCTATTTTACAGGATTAGGGCTACACCTTGCTAATTATTTTCATCATCGATTAACCTGTCAATTATTTTTTCGATTAATTGATTAGTTGTTTGGTCTATAAAAGGTCAGAAAGGGTTGAAAAATGTTGATCGGTATTCCCAAAGCCCAAGATGACGTCCTCAAGTGTTTGTTTTGTCCACCACTTTCAAAGATATCATTTCACTGTCCCAGAGGAGAGAAGGAACTAGAAAAAAAATCACATTTAAGAAATTGCAATCAGAGAATTTTGAAAATGACTCAAACCAATTAATCCATTATCACAAAAGTTGCCGATTAATGTAATAGTTGAAAACAAATTGATTAATCTTTGCAGCTATATACAGTATACATCATAGCTAAAGTCAGTGTGATGTGCATGTGAAATGCCATTAAGTGGACTCTGAAATGTTCCCTGCGAGTGGCCATCAGTGGTCATCAAGGCTCTCTGACAGATGTCGCTGGGTAGTACAGGGCTCTGTTTTAGTGTGTGGGTCATCTCATTGTTCTCTGACCAGTAGCTGGTTTCCCAGCAGTCCTTCTCTTCTTTGTATCCAGCTGTTTCCTCCATTAGAAGTGGGACTTTCAGCACCTCTCAGCCAGTATTCTGTATCAGCCCAGACCATTATAATTCCCCTCTTCCTACTGGTGGAGGTTGTTGTGAAGAGCACCAGTGTTTGTGTGTGTGTGTGTGTGTGTGTGTGTGTGTGTGTGTGTGTGTGTGTGTGTGTGTGTGTGTGTGTGTGTGTGTGTGTGTGTGTGTGTGTGTGTGTGTGTGTGTGTGTGTGCGCGCGTGCACATGCGCGTGTGTTTGCGTCTGTCTACTTGTCTTTGTGTGCATGTCTGTATGATAGCAGAATTCAAAGAATTATATATCTTATATGAGTATCAAGAGGTGCCACTCAAGTCCTTTAGGCTAATGAATACCCACAGTTATTGCTCTATTTTGTAAATATGAATGTGCGTTTATTGTAAAGTAATGTTGATGCTTTTGAGGTTTATCTCAGTGACGATGTGGTACATTGATGCAGAATTTTCTTATGCTGTATTTTCTTATGTGTGCAGATTTCAAACAGTAGGTCCAACTAGAGGAAGAACAAAAAAGCTGCTTGTGTCTCTGTCACCATGGTAACTTAAACGGAAGAGATTCACTTTGGCTAATGTTATTTTGGCTGTTTCATCATTTCAATCAGTTATGGCAGTTCACTTGGTAACTGCCTCAGCAAAACAGACTAAACTGTTCCCATTGGTCATATCTGATCACCAATATTCACCGACATTAGTGAAATTTACAACCAGGAATGAGATGTTTCAGAATAATAGAGATTATTTTTCATTGATTGCTCCCCTAAGAGTTCTCCCTGCATTTTGCTACATATTTATTGAACCTGAGTCTTTAGTGTTACTGTGTACATTTGATGTGTTGCTAATACATGTGTCAATGTAAATAAAACTGTGTATAATGAATTCCCAATGAAACTGTTTTGGTCCCTTTTTTGCAATCTTGCACACAAACACGTACAGTTTGTTTTTTCGTTTGCTAAACGACAGTGGTCACAATGATACATTTTTTTGGTATGGTATAATTTTATACCATACCAGTTTTATATGTAAACAAAAAGGAATGAAAATCAGCAGTTTGCTTTAAAGTAACACACTGCCATTCTGTGCAGCTACTGGAAATGCATGGAAATCTTCTCATGGCTGACATATTATTCCAAGTGCAGTGTGTGTGTGTGTGTGTGTGTGTGTGTGTGTGTGTGTGTGTGTGTGTGTGTGTGTGTGTGTGTGTCTCTGTGTGTGTGTGTGTGTGTGTGTGTGTGTGTGTGTGTGTGTGTGTGTGTCCGGTTGTCCCCTGAGGCGGTTGTCATAAGTAATTCAGATCCTCTCTGCTTTACTGTGAAATGGGGGTTCAAATGCTTGTGTAAAATACAGTAATGGATGCAATTACTGTAAATCAGCAATCTGATTTATTTTAACCAGTCTGCCAGCTCTACTCATAATCCTTTGGCTGAAGCCCAGAAAGGGACATCTGGTCGTAAGGGGAAAGCTCAGCACGGAGAGCAGACAAGCCGGGTGCACAAATTTGCGTGGGCAGAGTCCATTGTTTCAGGATCTAACTGATAAGAGACAAGCAGGAAATCCCACCATTGAAGTAAATGTTTGTTTGTCAAACTTAGGAGGAAGTTTTAAAAGAAAGAAAGGCTAAGATGTATCTTTGTAGCATCATAGTAATTAGGCCAGTAGTGCAATATAGACACTCAACACAACTCTTACAATATAAAATGTTACTTCTCACAACACTCACTGTGGTGGAATTTACAGAAACACCATGTTGTGGTAAGACGAGACAAGGGGGAAACTTACATGTAGGTAACATCAGGTTACTCCTAGGTCAAAGGTCAGGGAAACAATAGTCTCGAATTGCCAGACCTTCCTCCACAGCGCTGCAGAGGAGGGTCTGACTAGTCCACACAGCATTCCAGGATGGGAGAGAAACGTGCTCTGGTTTATTGGCATTTCTTTAAACCAATCACAATCGTCATGGGCGGTGCTAAGCACCAGGCAGAGTCACAGTGCCGCTGCAAAATATCCTCGGGAAAGAACTTCTTTTGGTGGAACGTGTATGTTTAAAGGTTGTTTTAGTCGTGCAACAGAAAACTCAGATTGGACAGATAGTCTAGCTAGCTGTCTGGATTTACCCAGCAGTTAACCATAGTCCTCAGACATTTTAAAATTTACAACACAAAGAAAGAGGAAGGTAACGGACATCTGGCCGAAAAGAGTGACATCTGGCGGAATTTCCGGCGACACCGGAGCAATCTTGGAAGTGGAACTTCGAGGATATAGACTAGGGCAGTGTAGGGGTACTTTGGGGGACTGCAGGGGGTACGTGACATTTTTTGCTAAATGTTTTTCAGTTACAAGGCCGTAGTTACTTCTACTGTCATTTTTTCTTCAAGTTTGTCGATTTTTTTTTGTCTATTATTTGTCATTTTTGTCGCTTTTTGAAGTTTGTCACCTTTTTTTGAACGTTTTGTTGCTTGTTTTGACCTATTCTTGCCTTTCTTCCTTACTTTTTTTCTGCTGTCTTTTTTATCTTTGAAGTTTTTATCTCTTTTTTCAAAGAAGTGTCTTGCTAATTTGAATTTCTTGTCACTTTTGTCACCCTATTGCTGCCTTCCTTCTTTCTACTGTGTTTTTGTCGCCTTTTTTCAACATCATTTAAATGTTTTCCAGGTACAAGGCTGTTGTTTAGTAAATCTATTGCTGATCGCTGTATTGTTCCTCTTTATATAGACTTTTTTTTCTACCAAAAAATATTCGCACTGGTTGGGCGGTACATGGCTTAAAAAAAATGTTCAAAGGGGGTACATTATTGAAAAAGGCTTGAGAACCACTGGACTAGGGGACCAGAAGATCTATTCGGCCATACTCCCAACCAGGGCTTTAAATTTACTTTTTTGATCACCAGCCAACATGGCTAGCATATTTTTAAAGATACCAGCCAATCAGATTTTCCACTAGCCACATGTTTGTTTTTTCCTAACTAACTTTACTACTTAATTTCAGCTCCTTTGGGTTGTCCATTCGTCTTCTCCGTTTCACCACTCTGGGTACATAGCCAATGGTTGTATGACACGCCACAAACATTGTGTTCATGGGAAATGTGGGATTGGTACTACAACCAGTGTTGCCAGATAAAGATTATGTTTCCAATATTACGATTTCAAGCCAAACACACACAAGACCGCCCAAATCGTTGGCGGAAAACAGACCCATCTGGCAACACTGACTTGTTGCGCTGTTTCTGAAGCCTTCCAATTCGAATAGACGCAGTGTTATTTCCTTTATTCATCACCAGCCAAATTGGCTAGTCACTAACGTAACTAACAATGCTTTAAACTTTACCATGCTTTAAATTGACACGTATTTGTCAATTAAAAGCTCTGCTCCCAACACCAAATCTGTCATGTGATCAAATATGAATGAATGTGTCTGTGGAGTTTAGGCTTAGGCAAGTCATCAAAGTCTCCCGAACTTTCATCACATATCCAGAGTCGAGCTGCTCCTGAGTTTTTCCGGAACAACTCACAACATTTTAATGTCAATCAAATACGCATAGATGTATTTATGAAGTCTAATTTAACATCTTGCCTTCAGGATTGGCTAGCAGCATGGCTACAATAAACATATTAATGCTGTTTCCCAAAGAAATATTTTTACTCACACAGTTGCTCCTTTTCTCTTTATGCAACTATTTTATAGTGTGAATAATTACATTATGAGCCCCGATCAACCTCATTAAACCTGTCAACTCTGATCTCATTGTGTTGACTTTATTGCTCCATGTTTTCCTCAAAGGCTAATAGGTGTGTGCACTTCGCTGGGAATTCAAGTTGTCTTTAGAATAAAGATGTTCTTGTTGAAACAAGCATAATACAGTATTATTAATACAGACAGTTTAACTGTAGTTGTTTTGTTTTTTTTAATCAGACTATCATACAAAAGATCCATCATGTATTTATCTTTTCTCTTTCCTTGAGAAAGATCCAACTTTGAGATGTGATCTGGCTCCAAAAGAGTAGACTCCTATTTTGTTATGTAAAATATAAAAAAAATAAAATAAGTGAGAACGTGCATGTAGCCTCTGTGTTTTGTGCAACAGGTCCCCTGTCAATAAGCGCTGGCTGCGATTGCTCAACCCGCTGCGGTTCCTTGCTGCGGTAGTAAATTTGATAAGCATGTCACACTCCTTCCGACACTGTTTGTGGTAAATCTGGCAGTTTCATATGAAACACCTCCTGTGTGTTTCTAAGCTTAAGGTAAGAAGGAAACAGAAAGGCTGGTGCACTTTGGCCAGTACTAAGACTAGAGGCTGGTTCTGTGAACAGGAACTACTTTTTCTGATTTAAGATCCAGAAATTCATATGTTGTGGAAACTGCCTTCAGCTTCAGTGAAGTTGCCTAAGAAGTATTTAACAGTCTACCTCCAGGGCCTCTATTAAATGATCTTCCTTGACCATCACAATGTATTTCATCAGCATCATGTGATGCTTCATACCTTACCATGTGATGTTTTTCAGTGAGCTACTATGTCCTGAATATAGCATCAAACCTTTGGTTATAAAAAAAGGGGTTTTCTTGATGTGCACCAGAACAAATTCCCATACCCACTAGCCTCCCACGGCTTGACTGAGCTGAATACAGCCATTGTCACCAAAATGAACCAAACACCATAAAGTCTCTCAGTTGTTTTTATTGTGCACTTCCTTTTTTAGCAGTTAACCGATGTACTGGGGTGAAATAGGAAGGCAACATGGGTGCCACATATGGGTTACTTTTCTGGTCACCACCACTTCCTATATTTGCTCAAGTTGCTCAGGAAACACGCACCCCTGTGTGCACCCTGACAGAGCCAGGAGGGGTGCTGCTGTGGCCTGACAGCTAGAAGCGCCGAGATACACGGACCGCAGAGGGAGCAGGCAGAGATGGTTGTGTGAGGAGGAGTAGAGTGTGTGTGTGTGTGTGTGTGTGTGTGTGTGTGTGTGTGTGTGTGTGTGTGTGTGTGTGTGTGTTCTTGTTTAACTATATTCGTGGGGTCCAAAAACCGGGAGTCCAGTATACTTGTGGGGTCCCGACAGCTTTGTGGGGCCCAAAATGCTGGACCCCACAACTTTAAAGATCTGTTTGAGGGTTAAGACTTGGTTTTAGGATTAGGGTTAGAATTAGGTTATGGTTAGGGTGAGGGTAAGGGTTAAGGTTAGGCATTTAGTTGTGATGGTTAAGGTTAGGGTAAGGGGCTAGGGAATGCATTATGTCAATGACGGGTCCCCACAAAGATAGTGCCACAAACCTGTGTGTGTGTGTGTGTGTGTGTGTGTGTGTGTGTGTGTGTGTGTGTGTGTGTGTGTGTGTGTGTGTGTGGAAGGGGGGTGTCGAGGGGCAACATTTTATCTAAGGTACACCGCACTTCCTCATGTGTTAAGAGTGAACCTTCTGTTCCCAGCACTGCGTGTTGGGTCAGTAACAGGCTCAGGACTCAGGACTCCAGCAGATGGCTGTTATGACTCTGTTGTAAATACAACACTGAGCAAACTTGATGGACAAACAACTTTTTCATACTTTGTTTGATTTGTAACATTTTATAGTGTCTTCTCATCACATGTTAAAGCTATAGTGCGTAGTTACTGTCACCCCCATGAGAATTTCTAAGTAATGACAACAACACTGTATCGCGCACCACCCCAACCCCTCCTCCATGCAGTTGATTGTAGCCAAGGAGGACATGGAGGATTAAAACAACATGATGGAGTCTTCACAAGAGGTAATTATCTTTGCGCGAAAGTCGTTAGACGGCACCAATTTCTGAACATAGCCATACTGAGAAAGACAGACAGAGTTGTGTGGAGCTGATAGTCTTAATTAGCTTTGTAGCAACTCATTTTGCAATGGCTTGAATGTAACGGACGTTCATTAATATAAAAAGTTACGGACTAAAGCTTTAAGAGACCGTAGACATTTTCTTGTTTGGTTATTTTGGTTGAATGTAGGCCTAAGGTCTTGAAAATTTAAGGGAAGAGTTCAACATTTTGGGAAAAATACTTACTTGCTTGCTGCTTGATGACAAAATTGATGCCACCCTTACTCTTATATCTGTCTGTTTAATATGAAGGTAGAGCGAGGAGACAGATAGTTGTGCTTAGCATAAAGACCGTAAGCAATCCTAAACCCTAAACCTAAAGAAAGATCACGTTATATCTTATTTGTTAATTCCAAATGAAACGTAAGTGTAAAAGCCATTAATTGTGGTTTTATGGGGGGCGGGGGGTATGGTTTTTTTGGCCCGGAAACGGTGACTTCTTGGAGCCATGTTGTCTCTCTGGCAGAGCGTTAGATGAGCAGATAGATACGTCTCTCATAGCTGTCTCTGAGGCTTTAGCCAACTGCCAGTTAGCTTAGCATAGCACAAAGACTGTAAACAGTGGTAAGCGCTAGCATGGCTCTATCAGAAGGTAACACTATCCTTCTACCAGCACCTCTAAAGCTCACTAATTAACATGTTATATCAGGTTAGTTTAATCTGTACAAAAACCAAACAACAGAGAACCAGCAGAGACTCCAGGAAGTTATTAATCCCAGCTGGGAAATATTTTGGGCCTAAAACCCTGTACCCCCAACATGTCATTTTTACATTGTGGTTTTCAGTCTGTGTGGGAAGTATAACCAACCATCTCCTTGTTCCAGCGTGATATTTATCCTACAGAAATGAGAGTGATATCGGTCTTCTCACCTAATTCTTGGCAGGAATGTGTATTTCCCAAAATGTCTTAAAATTCTTTAAAGTGCACACAACCTGGATTAATTACTTTTCTGCCTCACATTAAATTGCAGGAAGACAATAAAGCATCTACTACATGTTTCACATATACAGAGTCTGACAAAATGCTTTCATGACAAGTCCAATATTTGTTTTGCAACGTTTCACTTTAAACCAAAAATACGGACTTCGTAATGTAATCGTATATGAATATATATATATATATATATATATATATATATATATATATATATATATATATATATATATATATATATATATATATATATATATATATATATATAAATATAATATATATATAATATAATGTATATCATAATGCATAATCAAGATGAAAAGTCAGGGGATCACCAAAGTCAGCTGGCTTCATCCTCTGAAGCCAGAATGTCTGTACAAAATGTCATGGCAATCCTTTAAAAGGTTGTTGTGTGGTGGACCGACAGAAGAGCCATGTCAGTGTTTTTACATCTTTTAAAGTTGACTCAAGATGCCATTGTCCTTGTGCAATTAAGGTAATCCTGAAATTTACTCATCACTGCTCACCTCAGAAATGGGTTAAAGGATAACTTTTAAAAGCTGTAATTCAATCTCTGACCGTTCTCACCAGGATAACTTCTAAGAGCTTTAATTCAACTTCTGACAGTTCCTACACCCGAGGTGTCACAGAGTCAGACCTCATACTGACATCCCATTTGAAAGGATTATGTGTTACTTTTTTGTCCTGTAGCTTTAACACTATTATTTCTGACTTATCTTCAGGGAATGGTTCTGACATATAATAAATTATAATCTCTGGTTTTACAATTTCATCAGCTCCCTTATCTCCACTAACCTTTCAGCTGTTCATTAGGGCCGGCTTTCTGTGCGCCGGAACATTCCGTTGGGCACGAGGATATCACCTGTCCGCTCATCAAATATTTAACTGGAGCTTCAAGGCTGACAAAAGCAAGGTATTGAGTTCATTTTAATCTCCAGTTTCATTGGAACTGGCTCATAGATCATCATGTTTACTGAGAGGTAACTCTGCCAAACATGCCATTTCAAACTATTGTTCGCTCCACTGTTGTGTCTGATATTTACTTTGGAGCAATCTAAAGCTGCAATTGAACCCAGTTGATCACAGTATATTGTGCTTTATCACCAGTGATACGTTTTATTATCTTAATTGCAATGGTGGAATGTAACTAAGTACATTTACTCAAGTACTGTACTTAAGTACAAATTTGAGATATTTATACTTTACTTTTCTTTTCATGCCACTGTCTACTTCTACTCCGCTACATTTCAGAGAGAAATATTGTACTTTTTACTCCAATACATTAATCTGACAGCTTAGTTACTAGTTACAAATTAAGATTTTTGAACACAAGTAGTTTATAAAATAAGATGTTTTATTATAAATTAAACTTCCCAACAATGTAACGGCCTACAAGTCCAGCTGAAATGATTAGACCACGGATCTTCAACAGGGGGTCCGGGACCCCTAGGGGGTCCTCAGAGTCAATGTAGGGAGGTCTACAAATTATTGTTAATTTTTGAAAGGTTTTTCAAAAATGTAAGTCTTAACATGAATCCAACATATTAGCAAATATAAATCCCCATTGCTTACTGTCCTATAGGTAAGGTAGTCACTAAGGAAGCCATCCACAGATACAGTTCATCCTAAGGATTCACTGTGCCACATGTATTTTGAACATTAAAACATTATTTATAAAATGATGCCAACAATTAGTAGGCTATTTTAATATCTCAGTATTCTATGCAAAAAAAGGTATGTGTAAAGGCTTTAGGCCGCCCTACACATTATTGTAGGCCCAGTTTATTATGCAACTTCATATTATACAATATATGTAGTAGGGGGTCCCTGCTTTGTCTCTCTTTCAGTTGGAATTAGACCATTAAACACGTGACTGTTTTGATCATTTCCAGTTTCTAAAATGTGAGGATTTTTCAGCATGGAGTACTTTTACTTTGAATTCTTTAAGTACATATTTGTGATGATACATACATACTTTTCCTTATCTAACATTTTCAATGCAGATCTTTTACTTGTAATATTCCAAACTACCACACATCTTCACTCTCATTTTGATCTTGCAATTATGAAACCATCATAATTGCAATCCAATACTTAACCTTGGAACGCCATTATTTGCTTACTAATCCTTGCAGGACTGGTCTTGTATTGCGCACCTTCAAAATGCAATGAACTGCAAACAACTCTGAAACGCAACTCAATATTTTGAATTACCAAAACTTGTTTAAACCTTAATGACACTTAAGCCTTTGTCAGTATTTGAAAGTCAGTTCTCTATTAGTTTCACTGTTGTAATGTTTCCCCCTATGCTTGGTGTATGTACAGTAATGCAGTTAGGGACTTTCTGTAAAGGTTATATTTGTTCTATGATAAATCTTTTAAAAGATGAACTTATAAAATATAAGATTTACAAACATATGTATAATATGTACATACAGTATATTGCCATATGTTGCAGTGAATCAGGTGATGATTGCATGCATTGGATTGTGGAAGTCAAGCTGTTTCTCATATTCCCTAAACCCCTTTACATATGGTTTAGATGAGAGAGGATATCTGGAAGAGTAGGCATGACCAGAGGCAGGAAACCAGGGAGTAAGGCCTTCAGTTCAGTGATACATAGGTTCCCTGCTTCAAATCCCACTCTATAATAAACTTGGGAAATTATTTTATTAAATCATTGTTGTTTCAAGTGAAACTTCTCAACAAGGCTCTAACAAAGATCTTCAGTTAAAGGGTTGGACTGGCTGTGAGGCTGTACTTAGGCACAGTGGTGCTTTGACCTAAATTAGGGACACTTTGCGTGTGACCGTAGTGCTCGTGCACGCACACGCTTTTTAACATGAACATGTGCCAGCCCAGATCAGACATAGATACAGACAGATTAGACACAATTTTATACAGCACACATAGGCCTACTGCTCACAACATAATGGGGTATCTCAGTTAATATTCATGAATTTTCTTGGTATGTAGCCTACATATCTAAGAAATAATATTAAAAGACATTGAGTGAGTTTCGTGTGGGACCAACTTTATTTTTCAGAATTAAAGCATTCTTTTGGAAAATGCACCCACTGAACTTGTGAAAAGGTATTTTTCATTGCATGGCACTAAACATATTATTTGGAAGTTCTGCCACAGGCTTGAACTAAAGTTATGGTAACACTTTACGGTAAGGGTACATGAATTATGAATTCATGCATGAATTATTTCATGATTTGTGCATTACTTCATTCCTTTATATCTTATGAATCATCAGGAATTGACATGAGTTCATAGCCTCTCATTAATGACCTCATGCATGAACAACACATCAACTAAAGCATTAGGTAAGGTGGCTACATCATTATGCACAAGTTGTGTTCAAATCAGAATTTGCGCAGTGATGACCACATTTTTTTGCAGAAAATTAAATAATCATGAACATGCTTAATCATAATTAATCATAATTAATTAATCATAAAATTAATCATAAAATCATAATTCATAATAATGTGCCCACGTACCTAATGCTTTAGTGTTGTTGTTCATGTATGAGGTCACGAATGACAGACTATGAACACGTCAATTCCTGATGATTCATGGGATATTAGGTAATGCAGTAACACATAAATTATTAATTACATAACGCATAATAATCGTACATCAATTAATTCATGCATGAATTCATGATAATTCATGTACCCTTACCGTAAAGTGTTACCAGTGTTATTCTAACTAACAACACATACACAGACACATAAATGTAATCTCATTTGATAGAGCAGATAGCTTCCCTATTGGAAAAAATCATTCCGTATACAGTATTTGTTAGAGGAGTGAATTTGCTCAAGAATCAATTTGTTGGCTGAAAGCCTACTGTGAAATTGAACACAGGTGTCAGCAAAAGTGGCCCGTGTGACGAGTAGCGCCTTTAAGGTGGGAATGGTCATGCGGTTCCTCTTGTCGGTCCATGTGTTGTTCATGAGAGAAAAGGTCCGCTCAACGGGAGCATCTGTGTCTGGTAGACACATGGCGAACTGACAAAGGAGACCTACATTTTTGAACAGAATCTCCCTGCTTTTGAAATGTGCAAACATTTCCACCCAGCGCTTGT
The DNA here is from genome assembly GCA_023566125.1 of Zingel zingel. Classification (NCBI taxonomy): domain Eukaryota; kingdom Metazoa; phylum Chordata; class Actinopteri; order Perciformes; family Percidae; genus Zingel; species Zingel zingel. The sequence goes on from CM042322.1 coordinate 3,162,407, forward strand.
CCGCTGACTTTCCAGCGGACCTGGAGGGACTGGTTAAAACGAGACAGATAAGAAGGGGCATTGCAACAGTGTTTACAAATATACATTGTAACAGTGGCTGCACAGAATATGTAGACACAGACTGCTACGATTGACTGACACACACACATTGTTAAAATCATACGTTGGACGCTTTATTAGTCTTTCTACATGAGTTTAGTTAATGAATGTTGGCTATGTACTGTCCCGGTCAAATCGGGACTGTCCCGGTCAAACTGGGACGTCTGGTCACCCTAACCTAAATGTTAATGCCTGCGTGCTAACATGCTTATAATGTCAATGCTAATGTTGATGTTAAGCAAGTATGACTCAAGGTACTCACAGTTTTTCACATGGCACCAAAAAGAGAATGAGAGTCCAGCATGCTAGCTTTTTGGGGATTTTTACTTTTGGGGAAATACGCTTATTTGCATTCTGGCAGAGCGTTAGATGAGCAGATAGATACGTCTCTCATAGCTGTCTCTGAGGCTTTAGCCAACTGCCAGTTAGCTTAGCATAGCACAAAGACAGTGGTAAGCGCTAGCATGGCTCTATCAGAAGGTAACACTATCCTTCTACCAGCACCTCTAAAGCTCACTAATTAACATGTTATATCAGGTTAGTTTAATCTGTACAAAAACCAAACAACAGAGAACCAGCAGAGACTCCAGGAAGTTATTAATCCCAGCTGGGAAATATTTTGGGCATAAAACCCTGTACCCCCAAGCAAGTATGGTAAGTATGATGCAATGTACTCAAAGTTGTTCACATGGCACCAACAAGGATTAAGAGTCTACAACATGCTAGCTTTTTGTGAGGCTATGGATGTATAATAACTGGATACCGGATCCCAAAATTGCGCCTACATGCCAAAAGCGTTTCTAAGCTTCCAGGTTTACTTCAGTAATATGACCCCGCTGAATATGTTCGGTGGTGGTTCTCACGCAACCTCTGTTGTGTTAGACTTTACATTGTGGTGACATCATAGGTTTTTTGGCTGCGTCAAAGACTGAACCCCTGAACATGGGGCGCATGCCAAGACAGGTGAGCTACCAGGGCGCCCCATATTGGACACTAGATGAAAGTCAGAGTATCACTAAAGTTATTACAATTCATCCTATGGGAATATGAATCGTACCAAATTTCATGGCATACTATCCAACAGTTGTTGAGACATTTCTCTCAAAAACATTAATGTCGACCTAATGGTGGCACAAGAGAAAAGGTCAGGGGATCACCAAACTCATTAGGATTCATCCTCTTGGCCGTTGTTAGGTCATTTCACAAAAAATAAAAAATGTCAACCTGCTGGTGGTGCTAGAACAAAGATCAGCGGATCATGAATGTCCGCATAAATTTTCATATCAATTCATCAGATTTTCTTTTTAGACATTTCAGTGTGGATTATAATAGTGGATCAACCAACAGACCGACTTTAGCATCACGTCATTCCAACTCAACATAATGCTTGTGATGTATAAAAACCTACTTTAAGTGTAGGAAATACCTGCGGTTTTCTGTTTTTCTGTTGCTCTGCAATACCGTGCACACAAACGATTATTGAGACCTTTGAGCTGTGACAACTGCAATTTAGCAGTCTGCTTTGTGCTGTCGCATACCAGAGGAGTTAAGAGTATCTTTCTTCACTTAAGCACCTGTGACTGAAGCAGATGCAGCTATTTGCAGAGGTTTAAAACAAGGCCTGAGGCTGTTTCCGTTGCTCCACCTTTGTTTGATAAGTGCATGTTGACACACAGTGATACAAGTTTTGTTGTCACAAGGTTCTGTACCTACACCCCTCTGTACTACCACAAACCATGCAAAAAGTCAACAATGAGGTTATCCCTTCTAACATCAGCAACGATTCAAGTCCATTATTGTGGTTTGGATTGCTTCATTGTGAGGCAAGTTCTTTACTTTCATTCCAAGGAATTCTTCTCCTTCTATCTTCTCTTCACCCTGGGCTGATCTGTAGGTGAATGTGTGTTTTAGTAGATACTTATTGGGAAAGAGAAAGTAAAGAGGACAAAGTGTGCCGTTAACCTCTTGAAAATGAAAGGAACTTGATTTCAAGATATTTCTTCTCGATTGAATAAATTTACTTTTCATAATCCTACTTCAGCCTAATACATATTTTCGCCCCAGGCTATTATACCTCCAATTTGAACATGTTTTCTGTGTTTTTGAGTTTGAGTGTTCCAATCATTAAAATGGGATTTTGCAACTCAAAGTCAATACACAGATAGGAAAGTTCCATGTCAGGGAAGACTGCTCCTTGCCAACTCAGACTGAGGAAATAATTACAGTTTTTTCCAACTGCTTACACACAAAATCTTTTCATGTCACACAATTTTTTTCAACTGCATAGAAAACTTTTTTCAAAACACTACAAAAGACACGAAAATCTAACAGGAAGTGACTTGCTTTCCCTTTCCAAACACAACCAATCAAAATGCTACACTTAGAAGCCTATGAAAGACATAAGAGCTTTAGATTTAGAACAACAGTGTGTACATAGTATATCCAAAAATTTACTATTATGAAAAAAGTGTTTGCCATTTGATGCAAATGCTTCATTTTGAGATGTGTTTATGGTATTTTGAATGCAGCTTCATTTTGAAGGAGATGTGAGGCATTTGGCATTTTGTGTGTGCAGTTTGGGGAATTGTTTGTAGAGTTTTGAAAAAAGGAGACAGTTTTGAAAACGTGTGTAAGCAGTTGGAAAAAAACTGTAACAGACTGTGAGGGAAAACTGCAGTTTGAGGTTCTGCTGGTCCAGGATCAAGAGGTGGAAGAAGTATTCAGATCCTTTACTTAAGTAAAAGTACTAATACCACAATGTAAAAAAATACTTAGTTACAATTAAATGTCCTGCATTGAAAGTGGTACTTAAGGAAAACTATGTATATATCATCAGGAAAATTCACTTAAAGTATTCAAAGTAAAAGTACTCCATGCATAAAAATCCTCACATTTTAGAAACTGGAAACGATCCAAACAGTTCTGTTAATCAACTAAGTGTTTAATGGTCTAATCATTTCAGCTGGACTTGTAGGCCGTTATATTGGTGGGTAGTTTAAAGGAGAACTCCGGGCAATGTTTACGTTAATCCTGATCGCTATAAACAGGCCAAATGATGCCTGTTTCTTGTACAGTAATAGCGTTACTGAAGGCTGGCTCTAGCTCCATAGTTACGTTACTCCATGCTTCTTCCCTTGTGAACACCTCCGCTCTTCTACGCTACGATCTGCTGTTTACCTTTTCCTGCTACAACTGAATTCCCGCGGGACTTCAGCGCAAGACTACAGCCAGCCTTTTGTAACGCTGTTACTTTACAAGAAACAGGCATCATTTGGCCCGTTTCCATGTAGTTACATAGTCACTGATATGATCATAACCACTACAGTGCTCAATTACCTATTTTTGAGGGGGAAATAAACTTTTTTTGCCACAAAAATTTCGCCGCGAAAGCATGAACTGTCCTCTGGAGGACATCCACCAGACCAGCGGGCGCCCGTGGATTGTTGTCGGCCGCGGCAGGCGGGGAAGGCGGGGAGGAGGTAGAAGGATATGCCGGTCGAACCTGCTAGCCTGGCTAAGGCAACTAAAACACAGTTCGCCACTGCAGAGACTACTATTCACCAACGCCAGATGGATTGCACACAAAATGGATATATATATGCTACAAATACACACAGAACTGCTGCTTGATGATGATTACCGAAGCCTGGCTGAACACACTCACTCATCAGACGGCAGCTAGCAGCTAACAGGGTAGGTGAATTTAAACAATGTCTGAGTTGAAAACGCATCTTGTTGTCATGTAAGGGCCCTGTTCATGTTGCACAGACATTTTAGTTGCATTTTGTGTCTGTTAAGAGGAACAAAGGCACTCTTTATGATATGCCCCCAAAACTGCCGTGTTAGCTAAGTGGGAGCTCTCGGCCTTAGCTGCAGTAGCGCCATGATGCTAGCACCGATTCGGCTCGTTTTTTTTTCCTATCGACAGTACTCACATACTTATAGCGATCAGGATTAACGTAAAAATTGCCCGGAGTTCTCCTTTAATTTATAATAAAACATCTTATTTTATAATCTACATGTGTTTTGTGTGCAAACATCTTAATTTATAAAGAAACCAATAACTAAAGCTGTCACACGAATGTAGTGGAGTAAAAAGTACAATATTTCTCTCTGAATGTAGTGAAGTAGAAGTAGAAAGTGGCATGAAAAGAAAAGACTCAAGTAAAGTACAAGTACCTCAAATTTGTACTTGAGTACAGTACTTAAGAAAATGTACATTACATTCCACCCCTGCCAGGATCCATGGTAATACTGTTTTGTTTCCTGGAGATTATGTCACCTGCACATGATTTTGAGGCTATAAGTGAATGTTTTTTGTTCATGTAAGGTGTTATTATAAGCAGATTGTTGGAATTATTAGTTTTAACATCCCCAAAGACAGACTGCCCTGAGGATGCTTTTTATTATTCTAGGGATCCATGGTTAAAGCTGTCTGAAATTCCACAGGATGTTTGGAAGTCATTGGCCAGAAGCTCCCTGCCTAAAGGCTCTAGTGCTCTGTTTACTTGACTTGGTTTCAATTTAGTGAAAGTAGAATTTGGAAAACACAAAATAACAAATTCACTGTCATTTTACGATTCTATAGTGATTGATTTTCACTTATACTTGTATTTTTCTGTAAAAGGACTTTCGGAAGGACCTTCAGATCCAATCAGTAATTTTATGAGGTTTGAGGATTTTAAGGACATGGGTCAGAATTCAACACTTGTTGTTTTCAGTCTACTTGTTACAACAAATGCCAATTTATTCTCTTGGCTATCTTTGATAATAACAATCTGCCTGTTAAAAAGAAGAAAAAAAAAACTGATTTAATTATATTTTTTCACGTTTTTCACCTCAATATGAAATGTCGAGACTTAAATTGAGCCTGAACGACTTTAGGGGATGGAAGTCTATTGCAGCACTCCCAATGACCATGCTGTACACAATGCTGTTATCTCGTCACCTTGTACGTACCAAACATCCTGTTTCTGCATTCATTATTTTGAGAGAAAGGATATCAGTCTTCCTTCCCTTTCAATCTGAGCTGTTTACAGCTAAATAAACACATGCACACATTCTCTCTCTCTCACTTAGTCTTACGTTCCAGATCATTTAGATAGCACCAGATTCACTCTCCCTCTGACTCTCAGTAAACCATCGTACCCCATTTAAGATGCATTAGAATCTAACCCATGCGTAACCAAGCGTAGTTCAAAAATGTAAAATGCTGTGCTTCTGCTACTTTTACTAAAAATTACAATCTTGAAGATCTCCTTTTTGTTCTATTTAAATATTGCGATAACTGCAGGTGTGAATTTGGATCTCACTTGCCAGAGATGTAAACAACATCACCTGTGTGACATCAGTCAGTTGGCAGTTGAAGAACTTTAAACCTGATTTGCTCTATGCATGTGTGAAGATTGTTGAGGTTAGACACACACCTTGAATGATATGGGTCAGGATAGCCAATTGGTGATCCAGGGGAAAGGACCTGCTCCGCCTACCCTCTCTGGCAGAACAACCACTGCTGGGTGATGGTGATGGTGAAAACGTGTCACTAACTGTGCCGCTTGTGATTTTTTCTTGGAATGACGCCACAGACACCCAGTTCATACTGCAAATGCAAGGGCTTTCATCAGTGGGCCATAGACTTAATCACCATTGTGTTAGCTCATCTGGCGATAGATAGTGACTTAAAGAGCCCCTATTATACTCCTTTACAGCATCACATTTGTACCCTTGGGGTCTACAGGAATAAGTTTACATGCTTTGATGTTCAAAAAACATATTAGGTTTCTCATACTGCCCATTGCTTCAGTGCTTCTCTCTGAAACAGTTTGTTTGAGCTCTTGGCCCACTTTCCCAAAAAGCCTGAGTCTGCTCTGATTGGTTAGCTGGCCTACTCTGTTGTGATTGGTCAACCAAATTCAAACAAGCAACTGGGCAGGCTGTGCTTGTTCAAGCAGCACCTGTGGGCAGCACATATGAAAAACTGGGCTGGCATTCTCCATCAATGACATCACTAATGGAGGAATTGCAATCAGAAATGTGGGCGAGCCGTTTTTTGGCAGTTGAAAAAAACAGCTTTCTGTGGGAGAGAAATTAGTTTTTGTACTTTACACATATATTACATACACAAAAAACTATATAACACATTCAAAGACGGGGGAGGGGGGGGGAGCATAATAGGGGCTCTTTAAAAGACATTGTTTTAAATGAAGATCTAAGAAAAACCACATCAATGCTTGTAGTTGTTAGTCATGAGGACTTTCTTTATGTGCACATGCCTGGGGATAGTCTACTGTAGGTGGGTTCTGTCTTAAAATGTGGCTGGAAGCACTTTAAAGGTAGCTAGGGTGTTACAGCATATAGCAGCAACAGTCTAGCACATACCCTCCCTAGCCCACAGCGTAGCTAACGCTTTAGTTTGCACCTTCTCAAAAATGTAATTAGTGTCAAGTGCAGGCATGGGTTAACCATAGGGAGTACCAGGAGATTTCTCAGTGGGCCGGTCTATTTGTGTGGGCTGCATGTGCTGCACGACGTTTTTTTTAAATCTGCTCCTAGAGAGAAGAGCGATCATATGATTGGCCCACTTGTGTGTCTTTCATGTGAACACTGGCCAATCACCTCCTCGGTCATTGGCTGACCAGCCCACAGAGAGAAGAAAGATCACATGATTGGCCTACTTGCCATGTTGCCATCAAGAGCCAGGCAGCATTTTTGACTCAGTGAGTACTACTATCATACTATCTTACTTACCACTCTGCTAAGTGGCAGTATTAGCGGCTGGTATGCAGGGTTCAAAATTAACTTTTTGTCCACGAGCCAAATGGCTAGTGAATGAATTTTACCAGCCACTCAATAGATTACCAGTGGGTTATTTTGGCTGGTGAGTAAAGCAAATCTACCAGCCACTTGCATATTTTAACAGCATTTGGCTGGTAAATGGTGCTAATATTGAACCCTGCAGGTACGTACAAATGTTGAAAGGGAGTGCAAGGACGGGTGGTGTCAGGCTGATTGTGGTGGGCTGGTCTAAGTCTCAAAATTCCTGATTTATTACCCCAGTCCTAGCCTGGCTCCGCCCTCCTACGTACTTCCGCTCAATTTTCATTTTCCTTCAGTACTCCGTCTGGGTTTGCGATATATTCTTGGGTTTTCTCCAGCCAAATATTTGGCGGTCCAATCAGCAAACAGAGGGAGCGGCTGAGAACGATGACGTTGAGGTTGTGACGTGCGCTAGTTTGAGTTATAGTTCCGTAATGGCGGCGGAGAAAGATGCAGTCCATAGTGGCAACGCTGCCGAATATCCAGAAGTTAAAGCCCGAGCAAGAACATTTTGATTTTCCAGCTCGCTCCGTTAGTGGTGAAGGAGTTGGCTAAGGCTAACGCTAGCGATGCTAAGCCGATAGTTGTTGTCATCTCCCCTCTTGTTAGCCTGGTCCTACCAGACAGTCGTAGGAGGGCGGAGCCAGGCTACCAGAGTGGCTCTGGGCAGATCCAATAGTTTTAAACTTCAACAGAGTACCCGCCTTCAAGGAAGTTAACACTTGTCAATGGAGAGTGGCCAGACTCTCTGGACAAATGAAATGTACAATAGTCTGGTAGGACCAGGCTACCCCAGTCCAGCCCTGGTCAACAAAATGTAAGTAGCCGTGTCAGCAGCAGAGTTCACCTCACCCTGCCGGCACACTAACACAGGTGTTTACAATCGACCTCATTGAACCTCTGCTCAGGTTTTCATGTGCACTATGCCTGATTTTGTCATTTCCAGCTACAGCAGTTTAGTGAAATTTGATGGATGTACGGGATGCTGTACTTGCACCTCCAGAGTCACAGCCACCCCAGGACACTTGAATAGAGCCGAGACATTGTTAATGTTTTGCTTTTACTACAAGTTAAAAGGTCTGCTTTACTATATCAGGATCCCTAATCTTTTCTCTCTCTTTCCTGACATGAGGCCCTCTATCTCTAAAGCAGCTCTCACTATATGTTTATTTAAATACCTAACTGTGAGCCTGGTGTGCTGGCTAATTTGACTGTTTTATTTCCTTCTAAACACCTGGAAAGAATAATAGCTGAACAATTATGTGGATATTACTCGAGTGAATAGGCTATTGGCCCCATTTCAAACTGTCTTCAGGTAAAAGCATGCAGAGAAGTGCATTGTAGGGGGTAAATAACACACCGATTATCAAGATTCCTCTTCCTCAAACAGTTTTAGTTCCTCTTCATTACTTCCTCCAGTTGAATTGATCAAAATATCCTGACATTAGCACCTGTAAGACCACATTTAAAGATTGAATTGCAGAGTTTTTAATTACAAAGTCATCCCCTGGTTGCTCTGAATTTGACTTGACATACCTGAAGGTTCACTTATGGTCCAATGGCCTTTGTCTTGTAACATGTGAGATCTTGCCAAAAAACAATTTACCAACTAGACCTGCAAGAAAGGGAGTTTGGGGTTCCCTGCTGGAGCTGCTGCCCCCGCAACCCAACCCCGGATAAGCGGACGAAGATAGATGGATGGACCTGCAAGCAGGTATGAACGGAAGCGCAAGTCATCCCCGGCAGGCCGTAGAGGCGATGTAAGTTGGACCTGCATGCCCAGGGACAGAATGCATGATGCAGTATGAAAGAAGAGTAGTTTTGGAAAAAAAAGGCATGATTTTGCAAAAAAAGCACCACTTAGGGCCTAAGTTTTTCATCTATAACTTGTGCACTTTTTGGACTATCAAAATTCTTTTGATATCTTTTTGACATGAGGTTCCACCGAGTTTACATGCAAAAGGTCATGCAGATCAGACTCGTGGTCTAGAAGGAGTTTGAAAAAGTAGGTTTCACATACATCGCAATTTTGCTAAATATTTTTAAAAATCAAAACAGCGCCATCTAGTGGCTGATACCAATTAGGCCTAATGACAACACTAAAGGCTGTTTATGTACAGTCCACTAAGGGTTGCCATTAAAATGAAATGTTCCCAAAAGATAAGCATGGGCCCTAAGAGAAAAAAACATTTTATGCTGCTAACAAATTAACACATGTCATAAATAAATATATAACAGGATTGGCATGCAACAATTTATGTTTGTTATTGAGTTTATTTGGTTTTATGATTTTGTCTTGATTTAAATGTCAGATTATTTTGAGGAATTGTGCAACAACACCACACAGGACGTCTCCCTCTGTTTTATGTCCCCATCACTGCGGTAGTTTCCCTGCCATGTTTTCCATCTGAGGACAGAGAAAACACATCTGCGGTGTAGCTGGGGAATGACGCAAGAGTCCGGTGAGAGAGCTGATAACCTGAGAGCATCTCCTTCCTGTACAGCTGTGCTTGACCGGCACAACAACACTTGAATGAATGAATTATTCACCAAAGACACGTGTGTACACACACACACACACACACACACGCACACACACACACACACACACACACACAAAGACACAAAGAAGTACCGGTGACATAGATACCACTCTTTTCCTTGATATGTAGTGTAGTCACTGTAGTTGGACATTCCTTTTTAGAAGGAAGGAACCAGCAGTGTTATCATGACACTAGAGAAAAACATCCTGAGGGTTAATACTTTCTTGTCTCCCCCTGCCAGGTCTACCTCAGCCCCCCCGCTGGCTTTTAATATCCGAAAGCTAAGTGACCTCATGAGAAATTTGTGAATGGACAGACCAGCCAGACTCTTATCGGGCTCTGCAGATTTCAGCCCCTTGTAGGACTATGAGACACAATAAGAGTGAGGCAGCACATCCTGCTTCACTCAATACATAATGGATAATTGTGCAATCAATTGTTGTGAATATACAGTGCAGTTGCGTAGGAATCCTTCAGTTCATGCCCTGATAGCAGCTGCAGATAGTTGCATCAGAGTAACAATGTTTAGTTGGATCGGGGCCATTTTATTCATGTCATTTTACACCACACTAACTTTTGCAAACAAACTGATGTGGATAAAAAGTACCATGGGAAATCTGAGGCTCTGTGTTATTATATAAACTTACATTAAAATAATCTCTTGACAGTGTTTGTTTTTACTGTGATCCAACAATGAGCATTTTACCATTATTATCTCTGACACAATATTATCTATCATCGGACGTGATAAAACAATTTCATCACATCCACATGTTTCATCCCTAACAAAACAAACACACTTTTTAAAAACTTTATGACCAATCTTGCTTTCCCATATATTTTCGAAAGACTTTGTAGTGTTATTTATTACATTCCCATTACTGTCCTTGCTCTTCATCTGATATTTCACTTCCAATAGTTGGGATGTGTGTAATAAAATAAGGTATTATTTATTAATCCCTTAAGGGATATTAACACTCTGTATCTAATAAATATTCACACACACACACACACACACACACACACACACACACACACACAAACACACACACACACAAGCTCAAGTACAGTACCTACATGCACAAACAGAACGTACACATACATGTTATGTATGGAAAGATGTCACAGTGAGGGGGCTGCCTCACAGGAAGTGACCGCAAGCAGTTGGAGGTTGGTTGCCTTGCTCAAGGGAACCTCGACTGTGCCCAGGAGGTGACCATGCACCTCGCCAGCAACCATTCCACACTCCATACTTCCCAAGCCAAGTCCCCATGGACTGAGCTACTGCAAAACTACAAAAACTGAAGGGCTGTCTTGATAAATCGATACAAAAAAGCAATATCAGCATGTTTTTTGGTTTTTTATTTCATAGCTGATATTACAGTAATCAATGTGTGCATTGTTCAGAGTTTACACAGGTGTTTACAACATGCCGTCTGTACTGCAAAGCAATATTTCAAATGGTTTGCATTACTAAAGGTTAGTAAGTTTGGCTGTCTGTCAGTTGTTCGCTGAGTTATGACTTCAAATCACACCTGTCTTGGCAGATGTTTGGTAAACCAGGTGTGCGTGTGTGTGTGTGTGTGTGTGTGTGTGTGTGTGTGTGTGTGTGTGTGTGTGTGTGTGTGTGTGTGTGTGTGTGCGTATATGCGTTTGTGTGTGTTTGTATTTGTTGCACTTACATTAAATCTGTCATCTGAGTTTTTAGAGAGAGGACTATTTGGTTTGGCCTTTTCCCCCTCTAAGACGAGCTGCTCTGAGGTGTTCATGGCTCTTCTAACGCTGAGATGGACTGCTGATGTTGACAGGGTCTACCTGATACATATAAGACACTGATAACAACAAAAGCACCTTGGAGGAATTGGGAGAGAGTAAAGGCATTAAAAAGAACCTGCTGCAAATCTGAGTGCAAGTGGCATAAGACCACATTGCAGGTTGACTATAATATCTATAGGGACATGCTCAATAAATGTAACAAAGAAATGAAAATATCAAGACATTACTTTTCTTGAATTATTAGTGGAAATTTGATCTTGATCCATTTGTTCTTGACAACTACAGACCGATTTGAAACCTTCCATTCCTGGGAAAAGATTATTGAAAAGGTTGTATACTACCAACAATTGCAATGCATCAGTGTTCGAACTATACCGTGGCCTTGCGACTTACAATGACTTACAAAGATACATAACAGCTAGTGTATGCACTATACAGGATTTATCCTATTAAACTTTATCAACAGGAATTGATCGGTCAATGAGGAAACAGCCACCCACAAATAGTCCATAAACAAAGCATTAGGCTGTCTTTGAGATTTCACATGAACAACGGTTAAAGTTACTCAGGCTACCGAAGAATACCATAATTCCTCCGTTCAATTAGGCCTAAGCGACGCACCCCAAGCTTCTATCCTTAACTCTGAGGCATGTAATCGGCTCTTCCAGTCTCTCCACTGCTGGCTGTTCCAATTTAACGGGAGAGAGGAGCAAGAGGGGTTAGGATCGTGACCGGCCTCTGACGAGCTGTTACCACCACCATCTTCAGCCAGAGAGGACATTATTTCTTCAGCTTCGTCTTGCGTTGTCACCCCAGCAGGAGTTGTGCTAACAGGGCTTGCAGCAGTTGAATCGGTCGTGCTATTAACGTCTTCGCTACACAATTTCTTAGTAAAACCAAAGTTAATTAAACTGCCTTGTTTTCTTTTTGCCTTGGCTGTATGATGCTAACTGCAGAATGGATTTCAAGGACTTGTTAACATGCACTAAAAATTAGTTGAATTTGCACCGCGGAGCCGCCACACCTTGATGCTCATGACAAGAATAGCATTTAAAGTTAACTTTATTGAAGTAAATTAGGTTAAAATCGCCACCATGCAGGAATGAATGATATTTTTGCAATTTTACACATAATAATCCACGATAATCACAATGTCATAACAGCATACCACTGAGGAGATACAGTATGGGCCATGATTCGTCCATATTTTCTTGATTTTAAGTATAATCCTGTGGAACATTGACATGTAAATTCAATTAAAGGTGCCCTGCCACACAAAACCTTTTTTACTTGCATTTTTTGAAATATGTTAGGTCCATATGTGTTTGTGTTTGTGTTATGTCGTGAATGTGAAAATGAACTGCTACTTCCTCGGTCAGCTCTAGCTACTGAAAAGAAATAAGTGGAGAAATCAGGCCAATTACAAAAGCTGGTCAGTCTGACGTGGTGTTGCCTGAGCTCATTACTATTCATGAGCTCGCCCAGTTGCGCTGAGTAAAGGATGCTGATAGCCAGGCTCTCATTGGCTAGCTGTTAGCCAATCAGAGTCAAGCAGCTTAGCTCGTTGAATATTAATGAGAACTGGCACAAATCGAGCTGAGTCTTCCTGCAGGCTTTCCATACCACGCTAGAATGGCTTAAAACAAGGTAACCAAGGCATTTTTTCCACAAAATGTTTTGCAGAGGCCATGGTAGAACTTCAGACATTACCACAAAGTAATGAAATATGTGTGGTAGGGCACCTTTAAATTACAACACTGAATTAATGAACACGTGTTGTTTTTTTAAAAGGCCATCATAAGGATGGGTAAGAGAAAACCAGTTCCAGAATTTCTTTCTAATTAATCAAACAATAATTAACCACATGCACTTCTCTGCCAAACTCACAAACAGCAGGTATAATCTTACTAAAAATATCCCAGCATCCAGAGCATGTATGAACAGCTGCATCAAAACACTTTTTTGTGTTTGAGGAAGAACTTCCCTTCAACCTAACAGCATATCTTGCGAGCAACTGGCAGGTCAGATTGACAGGTTGATAGGAACATTGCTTACGGTCTATGCCCAGAGGCTCCAACAGAACTCCATATCAAATACTGCTCCTGCCAGACCACGACTCCCCTTCCAGACACTACCCACAGTGAAACCAAAATGAAATGCACAGTCAGTCCCAGGCCTTGGGTAACTGCAATAAATCATCCAATTTATTCTGCCCTGCACACCATATTATATTGTCATTGCTCATTTGTGGTTCAGTTAATAATTTAACAACCATGTTCTATTTGCATGAAATCATCCCAGCTTTTATTTGAGAAACTTTCAAAGCATATTCCCTCAGAGCTTACCTATATCTCATCCCTCCCTGCATCTCAACACCAAAATGCCACAGGTGTTAATTTTACCGCTAAATTATTGTTGTTTATCACAGAAGTCAATCTTGACTGCCAGCAAGTGAGTGACAGGCTTGTATAAACGGCCTTTAAAAAGCTCGGAGGATGTGACAAGAATATGAGATAAGACTGTGGGCCTGTCGGTGAAACAAGCATATCTATCAAATCATTGTGTGTATGTTTGTGTGTGTGTGTGTGTGTGTGTGTGTGGTGGGGGGGGGGGGGTGTATGTGTGTGTGTGTGCGTGCATGTCATAAGACGTCATAAGGGGAAAGGTTACCTCCCCTTTCTCTGGCCCACCTTTATTTGGCCCACCCATGAGAAAGAGAGAGACACCATGGCTTGAAAACAAGCGAAGCATGGCAGTTGGTCAAGGCACATCCCAAGTAAAGCTCATTGTGGAACTGGCTCTAGTGGCTGTAATTCTGCATTCTGAATTTCGGGAAAGAGACTTCAGATACAGTATTAGGGGACCACTAAGGTCTATATAAAAGAGACTTCAGATACAGTATTAGGGGACCACTGAGGCCTATATAAAAGAGACTTCAGATACAGTATTAGGGGACCACTAAGGTCTATATAAAAGAGACTTCAGATACAGTAGTAGGGGACCACTAAGGTCTATATAAAATAGACTTCAGATACAGTATTAGGGGACCACTAAGGCCTATATAAAAGAGATTTCAGATACAGTAGTAGGGGACCACTAAGGTCTATATAAAAGAGACTTCAGATACAGTATTAGGGGAACACTAAGGTCTATATAAAAGAGACTTCAGATACAGTATTAGGGGTCCACTAAGGCCTATATAAAAGAGACTTCAGATACTGTATTAGGGGACCACTAAGGCCTATATAAAAGAGACTTCAGATACAGTATTAGGGGACCACTAAGGCCTATATAAAAGAGACTTCAGATACTGTATTAGGGGACCACTAAGGCCTATATAAAAGAGACTTCAGATACAGTATTAGGGGACCACTAAGGCATATATAAAAGAGACTTCAGATACAGTATTAGGGGACCACTAAGGCCTATATAAAAGAGACTTCAGATACTGTATTAGGGGACCACTAAGGCCTATATAAAAGAGACTTCAGATACAGTATTAGGGGACCACTAAGGCCTATATAAAAGAGACTTCAGATACAGTATTAGGGGACCACTAAGGCATATATAAAAGAGACTTCAGATACAGTATTAGGGGACCACTAAGGCCTATATAAAAGAGACTTCAGATACTGTATTAGGGGACCACTAAGGCCTATATAAAAGAGACTTCAGATACAGTATTAGGGGACTACTAAGGCCTATATAAAAGCATCCAAAAAGCAGCATGTCATAGGACCTTTAATGGTCTTAACCCTTGTGTTGTCTTCCTGGGTCAAAATTAACACTTTTTTAGACACTGTTTTTTTTTTTTACCTTTTTGATGCTTTTTATTTCACGTTTTGCTTGCTTATTTAAACGTTTTTGGCAATATTTTTTTCCATTACCACCAGTATCTTTACCACTAGAACCAAGTCGTTTACACTAGTTTTACACTTATTTTTTTTTCGGAATGAATGGTCAAGAAGCCTAATTTATATGAAATTACACCTAATTTTTGTGTAAGAAAAAAGCAGAAACGATGAATGATTTTGACAAATTGTTAAGATCAGAGGAATGAAAGTAATGGATAATCACAGATGTGTCAAAGTTTGCTAAAATGCAACTGAGCACCTGTGTTGATTGGTAGCAGTTATATTTTATTTTTTAGGTTATGTCATGTGTGAACTAACTGAACCTGGTGAAACGTTTCACAAGTCATTATGTCAGGATGACACATCGATTTAAGTCTGACAGTTTAACAAGCCAATCTATTAACTCCATACTGATAAGTGTGTGTGTGTGTGTGTGTGTGTGTGTGTGTGTGTGTGTGTGTGTGTGTGTGTGTGTGTGTGTGTGTGTGTTCTTGTTTAACTATATTCGTGGGGTCTAGAAACTGGGGATACAGTATACTTGTGGGGCCAAAATGCTGGACCCCACAAGGTTAAAGGGATGTTTGAGGGTTAAGACTTGGTTTTAGGATTAGGGTTAGAATTAGGTTATGGTTAGGGTGAGGGTAAGGGTTAAGGTTAGGCATTTAGTTGGGATGGTTAAGGTTAGGGTAAGGAGCTAGGGAATGCATTATGTCAATGAAGGGTCCCCACAAAGATAGTGAGACGCACTATGGGTGTGTGTGTGTGTGTGTGTGTGTGTGTGTGTGTGTGTGTGTGTGTGTGTGTGTGTGTGTGTGTGTGTGTGTGTGTGTGTGTGTTTGTGAACGTGTCATGGATTTCAGCTAATCTATTCTGATATGATTACGCAGATAAGTGGAAAGAACAAGATAGATTTCATGTATGTATGATCCTACAAGGCGCATACTAACTGCCTAATTTCCTTCCATATACCAAATGTCACATACTATCAGGTTATTGGGGCTGAAAAAAAGAGGGTGTGCCATCAAGTGACAAGAGATCCTGCTTGCTGCGCTGCCTCTTTTTTTTTTTTTTATCTCAGACATATGGAGTTTGGGGAACTGATGTTAGAGCGCTACTACCACTTACTGGTGGAAGTTATATAGCCTCTATTAAAATAGAAGTCAAATGATCCTTCTGCATCATCCTTGTATGAGATCATGTGGTGATATTTCTATACTGCAGTGGTTTCTAACCTATTTCCTTTCAGACATACCCCCACAGCCAGATCAGATAATAATGCTGATGACACTGTACTTTATTGCTTAGCACCCACCCCAGACCATGCCTCTAGTTACAACTGTCTTTTAACCAGGTTCAACAGAATGTTTATGATTTAAAACTTGTTCTATTTTTGATATGCAAAATAATTCAAACCACCGTACCTGCCTTCAAGCCTCACTTCTCAGAGCAAAAAGATTGAGTGCGTTTCTAAGTAAAGATATCTTGGCATTTTAACTGACATATCTCTCTTGTACACATCATATTCAGCAGCTGGCAAAAAGATAAAATCTGAAACTAGGTTTTTATTTCAGAATCAAATCCTGCCTTTTTTTAATCCCAAAAGAGACTGGTTGTAATAAATAAAAACAAATAAATCAGATTAACTCAAGTATCACTTACACCACTCTCATGTTCCCAAAAATGTGTTTATCTGAATACATTTCAAACATGGTATTACTTAATTATATAAAATATGATATTGTTACAATGTTCTTTGATACAATTGAGCTGTCAGTGTTTAGGTTTGTTTGGCCAAGCACTTGGAGTGGGAGGAACTGGTTGTTTTCAACCATGTATCCATCAATTTAGCTATTTCAATTGTTTATACATCACTGTTAGGTTTTAGCTGTTTAAACTCCTTTGTAAGCTTGCTAACTTGTTCCTGCACTCTCCATCACAGCATTGCAGCTGACATATTTCATCTCTATTTTTTTTTTCCGATTAGTTTTCCTCAAATAAACTAATCTAAGTCACAATGATACCACGTCCCTCCCTGGTACTTTTAACCTCACTAGCTACAGTGGGGCAAAAAAGTATTTAGTCAGCCACCAATTGTGCAAGTTCTCCCACTTAAAAAGATGAGAGAGGCCTGTAATTTTCATCATAGGTACACTTCAACTATGAGAGACAAAATGAGAAAAAAAATCCAGAAAATCACATTGTAGGATTTTTAATGAATTTATTGGTAAATTCCTCGGTAAAATAAGTATTTGGTCACCGACAAACAAGCAAGATTTCTGGCTCTCACAGACCTGTAACTTCTTCTTTAAGAGGCTCCTCTGTCCTCCACTCGTTACCTGTATTAATGGCACCTGTTTGAAGTTGTTATCAGTATAAAAGACACCTGTCCACAACCTCAAACAGTCACACTCCAAACTCCACTATGGCCAAGACCAAAGCACTGTCAAAGGACACCAGAAACAAAATTATAGACCTGCACCAGGCTGGGAAGACTGAATCTGCAATAGGTAAGCAGCTTGGTGTGAAGAAATCAACTGTGGGAGCAATTATAAGAAAATGGAAGACATACAAGACCACTGATAATCTCCCTCGATCCGGAGCTCCACACAAGGTCTCACCCCGTGGGGTCAAAATGATCACAAGAACGGTGAGCAAAAATCCCAGAACCACACGGGGGGACCTAGTGAATGACCTGCAGAGAGCTGGGACCAAAGTAACAAAGGCTACCATCAGTAACACACTACGCCACCAGGGACTCAAATCCTGCAGTGCCAGACTTGTCCCCCTGCTTAAGCCAGTACATGTCCAGGCACGTCCAAGGTTTGCTAGAGAGCATTTGGATGATCCAGAAGAGGATTGGGAGAATGTCATATGGTCAGACGAAACCAAAATAGAACTTTTTCGTAAAAACTCAACTCGTCGTGTTTGGAGGAGAAAGAATGCTGAGTTGCATCCAAAGAACACCTACTGTGAAGCATGCAGGTGGAAACATCATGCTTTGGGGCTGTTTGTCTGCAAAGGGACCAGGACGACTGATCCGTGTAAAGGAAAGAATGAATGGGGCCATGTATTGTGAGATTTTGAGTGAAAACCTCCTTCCATCAGCAAGGGCATTGAAGATGAAACGTGGCTGGGTCTTTCAGTATGACAATGATCCCAAACACACCACCCGGGCAACGAAGGAGTGGCTTCATAAGAAGCATTTCAAGGTCCTGGAGTGGCCTAGCCAGTCTCCAGATCTCAACCCCATAGAAAATCTTTGGAGGGAGTTGAAAGTCTGTGTTGCCCAGTGACAGCCCCAAAACATCACTGCTCTAGAGGAGATCTGCATGGAGGAATGGGCCAAAATACCAGCAACAGTGTGTGAAAACCTTGTGAAGACTTACAGAAAACGTTTGACCTCTGTCATTGCCAACAAAGGGTATATAACAAAGTATTGAGATGAACTTTTTCATCTCTTTCAGAAAGGCAGTCTGTCTGTCATTGTTTTTAAATCAATTTAGGACCCAGATTTTTTATGACATTGTTGTTTGAATATGATGAGTGACAGTGTGTCTATGTTTTTATTTGTTATTGTCTTTGTATTTATTTGAAACCATGCTGCTGCCACTTGCCAGGACACTCTTGTAAAAGAGATCTGTAATCTCAAGGAGTTTTTTTATCCTGGTTAAATAAAAGTTTGAATGAATGAATGAATGAAACTTTTGTTATTGACCAAATACTTATTTTCCACCATAATTTACCAATAAATTCATAAAAAATCCTACAATGTGATTTTCTGGATTTCTTTTTCTCATTTTGTCTCTCATATTTGAAGTGTACCTATGATGAAGATTACAGACCTCTCTCATCTTTTTAAGTGGGAGAAGTTGCACAATTGGTGGCTGACTAAATACTTTTTTGCCCCACTGTATACTACAACAGCTGTATCATACACTCACATTAGTCTGTCTGTCTGTCTGTCTGTCTGTCTGCCTGTCTGCCTCGCTGTCTGCCTGACTGCCTGCCTGCCTGCCTGCCTGCCTGCCTGCTTGTCTGTCCGTCCATCCGTCCATCTGCCTGTCTGACTATTTATCTGTCTTGTCTGACTCTATTTGGTGAGCTGGCAGCCCGGTTTGCTTGCTGTGTATGACATTGTGGCTGTGAATGCCAAAGTATTTCCTGGCATTGCAGAGTTCTGCCCTCAGCGTGTCTGTCCATTCCTGAGGAAATTAGAGTTCCTGCCGTTGAAGATGTGTCATTCCTTTGTTTCAGATGTCCGTTTTCTAAAACATCAGCAAAACTCTGTGAGATTTCTTATAAATAATCTATTTATATTTACTTGGCAGCTTTACATATTTCAGATATCCACTGATCAACTTGTCTGAACTACTAAATTGAGGAGAAGGAAAAAACTGATATGTAATTACATATTTTAGTACAACAGAGGGCACTGTTGCTCAGTTATCCCTAAAGATAAACAATACTGTCATATTAATCTAGTGTTTGAAAGCCTCTGGACCATTCTGTGAATACAGGTTGTTTCTTAACCACAGTTACTGTGTGCCATTTGGGCTTCAGCAAGCGTCTGCAAGCCTCAGTAAAATTATGCATTAGAAACATTAGGTTAAAAAATCCTCTGTCCCTGTCTTGAATGCACCTACAGCTGTCTTCCGGCGGTAATGGGGAGGATTTTCTAAATTTATCCCCCAGTGTTACGTGTGGAAGTGTGGAAACAACTCATTTAGAGGCTGCGAGTCGTTTCCTCTAGTATGCTATAATTAGCTGTGTTCGTCGGCCTTGATTGCAGACAAAATATGTTGGTTTTCTCATGACTATCCATCAAAGTGCTCATATTATGCTAATTTTCAGGTTAATAATTGTATTTAGAGGTTATATCAGAATAGGTTTACACGGTTTCATTTTCAAAAAACACCATATTTTTGTTGCACGTCACATTGCTGCAGCTCCTCTTTTCACCCGGTGTGTTGAGCTCTCTGTTTTAGCTACAGAGTGAGACCTCTCACTTCTGTTCCAACTTTGTTGGGAGTCACACATGCTCAGTAGCTAGGTAAGGACTACTAGCCAGTCAGAAGCAGAGTATGAGGGCGTGCCCTGACAGTACCTAGGTAAGGACTACTAGCCAGTCAGGAGCAGAGTATGAGGGCCCTGACAGTACCTAGGTAAGGACTACTAGCCAGTCAGGAGCAGAGTATGAGGGCCCTGACAGTACCTAGGTAAGGACTACTAGCCAGTCAGAAGCAGAGTATGAGGGCGTGCCCTGACAGTACCTAGGTAAGGACTACTAGCCAGTCAGGAGCAGAGTATGAGGGCGTGCCACGCTAGCAGCTAGGCTAGCATTATAACGTGTGTTACAAAGTGACGCACGTTCGTCACGGAAGTAGCCTGGTCACACCAGACTCTCGTACATTTCATTTGTACAGAGAGTCTGGCCACTCTCCATTGACAAATATTAACTTCCTTGAAGGCAGGTACTCTGTTGAAGTTTAAAACTGCCATGACCAATAGCTAACGTTTGGTCGTGACATCGGCTTAGCATCGCTAGTGTTAGCCTTAGCCAACTCCTTCACCACTAATGGAGCGAGCTGGAAAATTAAAACACAACCACAACATCATGGCCACCAACAAAACTCAGCAAAGATTGTTCTTGCTCAGGCTTTAACTTTTGGATATTCAGCAGCGTCGCCACAACGGACCGAATGACTTCGCTCGCATCTTTCTCCGCCGCCATTACGGAACTACCTCTCAAGCTAGTGCACGACCTCAACGTCATCGTTCTCAGCCACTCCCTCTGTTCGCTGATTGGACCGCCAAAAATTTGGCTGGAGAAAACCCAAGACTAGTACGTAGGAGGGCGGAGCCAGGCTATCACGGAAGTAAAGGCTGGACTACAATAGAGCTGTTTGGAGCAGTTTGTGAACAGTGTTTTCTGTTGGAGATGGTAAGACCCTTTGGGGTGGAATTTGGGCTTTTGCACAAAATATATATAGGAAAGAGAAAAAGCCAAAAAGCATAATATGAGCACTTTAAGTTTTAGGCCAAGCATCAGTGGCTCTGTCACAGTAATACATCCTGGCACAACAGTAAACCAGAGGTATAACAATGTAGTGACATGATCCTCAAACAAAAGTCATCAGCGTTACAGTAATAAAAAAATAATATGTAAACACGTACTGACATTCACAAACAAGACAAGCCTATCATGCATGATTAAACATCCAGGATCCTATGTGTGGATGATTTTTTTTTCTCCTCAACTCTCAAACCTGCTTTTCAAATGTGCGTTGTTGGCCTTGGCAGGGCTATTATGGGCATTGTGCGCCAAACACGATTAAGAAAATACCAAAGGTTGGAAGGGCATTGTTCCTATAGGATACACACACAGACACACACACACACACACACACACATGCACACACAATTGCGAAGGCGGAGAAAGTACTGTTTTCTTTGCGTTAGACACAGAGAAAGGAAATGAGAGGTGTATGATGCAAAAATACAGACAAGCACACTCATGTGTTATCATGTTTGAGGTGAACAGAAACATACAGAGACTTTCAAATAAAAGAGGAAACAAGACCATTGTTCTGTCACACATGAGACTGTCATATATTTTGCTCTTTGTTTTTTTGTTTAGTACAACAGATGTTAAGAGAGAAAGTTTGTTGCGGGCTGGGACTGGGGGACTTGTTAAACGAAAGTTGCAATGTACAACTTATGAGTGCAATGAAAAATCAATAAAGACATTGCTAAAAAAAAAAAAAAATAGAAAGAAAGAAAGAGGAAACAAGAGCTGTCTTAAACGGAGTGAGTATTTTTTTATTTTATAAAACTAGTTACATGTATTGCCGGTTTAGTTATACACTTTTAATAAAATACTGTAAGTCATATATATGCATAAAGGAACTGTACAAATGTGACTCTACAGATTGTAGAAATGTGTTCTGATTCTTCTGAGAAAACTGCCTCCTTACCAGACATTTACTGTGCCAACACAATACAAAATAAGTAGAGAATGAAAAGAAGAAAAAAAGAAAGAAATGACAACATTTGCAGATTCAATTTTCTAAAACTTCCAGATGTCATTTCCTGCAATAGAGGAAGTGGGGTGTATTGCGCCTCAGGAAGTAGGCGTGTGGTCGTGTCTCGGCTCCCCAGACCTTTTACTCGCTGAGGAAACACGAAAGCATTCCTCCGGCTGTCCAAAGAGAGCTACGCTTACAAACTTATCATACAACCTTCATTTTGTCCCAGCTGACTTATCAAGTTATCTCTCGTAAAAAAAATACCTCAACATGTTGACATTGTTCTTAAAGTGTAATACCTGTGCAAGGGAAAGAAACTCTGTACAGTGAAAAGACTCAGGGCTGCGTTGCTGGGGTCAGACAGGCGGCGTGCTGTAGCGGATCTCCATGTTGAATTTGTCAGGCGTCTTGGGCAGCGGAGCCTTCTTCAGCATCTTGTGCTTCATGATCATCTCCTCGTTAGCGTAGATTGGGGTGTCTGTGTCGTCAGAGTGGTACCCCGACTGGTATCCGCTCGTCTGATTGGATGACTCCGAGGCAAGGGACTCTTTACTCTTACAGCGCAGCAGCTGGCTGAGGAGAGAAAACAGGAAGGGGACATACAGTATATTTACATGGTTTCTACAGGTTTCACCGAGTCAAATTTAAGACTTAATACCTTGTTAACCATCCTGTTTTCCTCAGGTCAAATTTGACCCATTTTCCAAGTTTCTATAGCAGAAATTTGGGTTTCTTTCAACCGAATTGCCCCGAAATAACATGGCTGGTTCCATACAACGCTCTTCACAAGTGAAATTAAGGATGAGAGCTCTACTTGTATTCAATTTCATAGCATTATCCTGACTAAACTTTGACATATCTGTGATTATCCATTACCTTCATTCCTCTGATCTCAACCATTTATCAAATCATTCATCGTTTCTGCTTTTTTCTTACACAAAAATTAGGTGTAATTTCATATAAATGAGGTTTATTGACCATTAATTACAAAAAGTGTAAAACTAGTGTAAATGAGGTCGTTCTAGTGGTGAAGATACTGGTGGTAATGGAAAAAAAATATTGCCAAAAACGGTTAAATAAGCAAGCAAAACATGAAAAAAAGCATCAAAAAGGTAAAAAAAAAAACAGTGTCTAAAAAAGTGTTAATTTTGACCCAGGAAGACAACACAAGGGTTAAGACCATTAAAGGTCCTATGACATGCTGCTTTTTGGATGCTTTTATATAGGCCTTAGTGGTCCCCTAATACTGTATCTGAAGTCTCTTTTATATAGACCTTAGTGGTCCCCTAATACAGTATCTGAAGTCTCTTTTATATAGACCTTAGTGGACCCCTAATACTGTATCTGAAGTCTCTTTTATATAGACCTTAGTGGTCCCCTAATACAGTATCTGAAGTCTCTTTTATATAGACCTTAGTGGTCCCCTAATACTGTATCTGAAGTCTCTTTTATATAGACCTTAGTGGACCCCTAATACTGTATCTGAAGTCTCTTTTATATATGCCTTAGTGGTCCCCTAATACTGTATCTGAAGTCTCTTTTATATAGGCCTTAGTGGTCCCCTAATACTGTATCTGAAGTCTCTTTTATATAGACCTTAGTGGTCCCCTAATACTGTATCTGAAGTCTCTTTTATATAGGCCTTAGTGGACCCCTAATACTGTATCTGAAGTCTCTTTTATATATGCCTTAGTGGTCCCCTAATACTGTATCTGAAGTCTCTTTTATATAGGCCTTAGTGGTCCCCTAATACTGTATCTGAAGTCTCTTTTATATAGGCCTTAGTGGTCCCCTAATACTGTATCTGAAGTCTCTTTCCCGAAATTCAGCCTTGGTGCAGAACAATTCTCTGGGCGGGCAAAGCAGAGAAAGGGGAGGTAACCTTTCCCCTTATGACGTCATAAAGAGAAGATTCCAGATCGAACCATCTGAGCTTTCATTTTCTCAAAGGCAGAGCAGGATACCCAGGGCTCGGTTTACACCTATCACCATTTCTAGCCACTGGGGGACCATAGGCAGGCTGGGGGAACTCACATTAATGTTAAAAAAAAACTCATAAAGTGACATTTTCCTGCCATGGGACATTTAAGACCTATATCACAACATCAAAAAAATGAAGTCAGATGTCAGAGTCTGGAAACAAACAATTCCCCTATTTACCTCATCGGCATTATGGGGCTGGTGTCTAGATTGACTGCAAACTAAGTTGCATGTTGGTCTCATGTGTAGTCATAATACAGCAAATTATATTTGGACTAGCGACAGAAAGAACTAAAACACCACAGAATAAAATTTAAAGAAAACATTGTAAAGCGCTTCAGGAACATTTCAATGAGCATTAGAGATAGTGTTACATTGACATAGGAAAGTAAAGAACTGTTTAAAATTATTTAAGACCTAGAACACAATACTTCAGCGAATTTAGAACTTTTCAAGGCCTAAAATTTAGATTTTTAAATTTTAGACTTCAAACTCTGATTTAAAACTTGATCTGTAGCTAAAATAGATCAGGAACTGCATGGGTCCCAGATAGATGTATGAGTTATAGATATGCTGATGCGTAGCCCTCACCTGAAGATGGGTGTAGTTGGCAGCTGTTGATTCAAACCCTTTACCTCCTCTGGTGAGAAGCCCATACCGCTGTCTGTGTGGCCCTCCTGTAGAAGGGGCAACATTTGAAATGAACACTGGTGGTTAGTGCCATATAGAAACAATGGGACTCCTTCACATTCTTAAATTGCCCCTTTAGTTTGTAAAGTAGGGCTGCAGTGATTATCCTCACTATCGATTAATCTGCGGAGTCTTTTTTTCTGTTAATTGATTAATCATTTCGCCTAAAAAACGTGCTTCATCAAATTGCTTGCTCCAAATTTTTTGCCAATCGATTTTCTACCAATCAACTAATGTTTTTAACTATATTGCAAAGACTGACTTCAAATCGAATAATCAATTGTCAAAATATTTGGGGATTCATTTTCCGACTTAGTCCACTAATTGAGCACTGACTTATTTCACACCATGTCATCTTAAGGCACTGATACACTAACCCAACGGCTGACCGTCGGCAGAAAAGGCAGTCGGACTGACCAGTCAGCTCCCCGAGGTCAAAAAAGTGCCGAAAATAAAACCCGGAAATGACGAATGTGTCACGTGGGTCTGGCTTCTCCAGTTGACCGATAATGGCGGCTTGTTCGAAATACGATCTCGTATTTTACGAAAATAGTTCACTGAAACATGTTTCTGAAAACATGCAGTTTCTGAATCTCTCTTCATTTCAGACCGAAAAAGGTCAGTTTAAAAGATTTTCGTCAGAGTTTGAGAGGCGTTCGTCACTCATCCCGCTCGCCGATGGACGACGGCACGGAACACACCGAACAGACTCGAGTCACCGACCTCGCCAGACTGTCCGACGGCCGATTATCGGGTTGGTGTGTCAGGGCCCTTATATCAAGTTAAGTCATCGGAATCATCTTTTAGTTCTCATTTCAATTCCAGAGCCACATGACAAACTTCCTTTAAGAAAAATCCTATAAAATAAAACAAGTAGTGACTCTCGAATTGAAATATATTTTCTGTTTTTAAAATGTCAGATGTGTTTTATTTCATGGATTTTCAAAAATGTCACAAAGAATAGAAATGTATGAATGTATAAAAAATAATGTGTGTGTATGTATGTATGTATGTAGGTTTATGGATGAAAAAAAAATTACTGTACACTAAGTTTATCAGGTACATCTGTACAAATCAGTAAAACCGCTTCATCAGATTCATTTTTGTTGTATCAGAAAGGGCTGATTCAACTCCATGGTAGTCTCGCATAGCCAGACCCCTCCACAGCGCTGCGGAGGAGGGTCTGGCTAGTCCACACAGCATTCCGGGATGGGAGAAAAAAGTGCTCTGGTTTATTGGCATTTCTTTAAACCAATCACAATGGGCATCATGGGCGGCACTAAGCACCGGCAGCAGGCAAAATAGCCTCGGGAAGGAACTTGTTTTGGTGGAACATGCGTACGTTCAAATGTTGTTTAGTTGTGCACCAGAAAACTCAGATTGGACAGATAGTCTAGCTAGCTGTCTGGATTTACCCTGCAGAGATCTGAGGAGCAGTTAACCATAGTCCTCACAAATCCACCGGAGGTTAGAACGCCAACACAGAGAAAGAGGAAGGTAATAAACATCCGACTGAAAAGAGTGAAATCCGGCGGCAACGGAGCAATCCCAGATTTCAGAACATCATGGATATAGACTAACTCCATGGTATTTCCTAAAGCTTTACTTTGTGGCGGTGTGCATTTCTAATATTTGCTAATATTTCATGCAAATGTACAGGAACATTTGGGTAATGAAAATATCGTTAAGTTCTCACAGTAGTAAGTAATCTGACTACATATATGTGTTTGTTTGTTGAATTGATTGTGTAGATTCCCAGACACTCACCATGACACTGCTGCGCGCCACCGGGATGTCCTCAAACATCTTCACACTGAGGGGCCGACTGCCCCGCTCGCTCTGTTGGGACAGCCTGCACAGAGGAGAGAAGTTATGGAACAAGATTCACAGCTGAGTAGTTTCACTTTTAGAAGTAACAGTGGCGAGTGAGAGCGAGATTCTCATGCTGACCCAAGGGACGGCGGTTTGTCATAGTGCAGCTGAGCCACCAGGACTTCCCCACTTTGTGGCCTGCTGTAGGGGCTCCTGGAGTCAGGGGTCACTGGAGATACTTCTGCCTCGCTGCCTGCTGTCAGAGGGATGTAGTCCTTCCCATCCTGGAGACCAAAAGTACTCTGATGATATCACCTCAAATACATACTGGATCAATAAATCCACACGTGAGTTAAGATAAGATAAGATAAGATAAGATAAGATAAGCCTTTATTGTCTCCTATAGGAGAAATTCATCTTGGGCATTTGAGAGATAAATGGTGACACATCGCGCATAAACACACAATAAACATACAGTTAACCTACATACAAACATAATCATACATTATCTCATCCAATGCTTCAATGAACATCTAATAAACCTCACACAATATCCACCCATATATATATATATATATATATATATATATATATATATATATATATATATATATATATATATATATATATATATATAATAAATATTGCACCAGTACCCTATCAGGCATTGCACATGCTATAACCATAATGGTAAGTACCACAAATATTATTTAGTAGTATTAGTCACACATACATCACTGCAGCCAATACACACACACACACACACACACACACACACACACATCATATAGAGTTGAAAATATGAATTTACATTAAAGCAATCAATTAGTGATAATAAATGTATTCCAGTAATTATTTTTTCTGATGCTGTAATCAGCTTCTCCTTTTGCAATTAGTTTACATCGGCCTGTTTATGCCTCCACACCAGCATCTAGGGCTGGGTACCAAATTCAATACTTTTTTAGGCACCAACCGAACTGCCTCTAAAGTATCGAGTATCGACAAAATGCCTCATCATTCAATACAAAATTTCAATACCTGAGCAGTGAATCTCATCAGAGTCAGTGAGCCAATCAGCACGCAGAATGCTTCTACCAAGATCTAATGTTTTTGATTGGCTGTCTAAAGATACACGTCGCAGAGACACGCAAGAAAAACTCACGTAGTAGAAGCTGAAAAAATAAATACAAAGATTTGTGCCGTAACGTGTAATATTGTAATTTCTTTTTGTTTTATAAAATTGGTATCAAAAAAAGTAGCATTTAGGAACCGGTATCGAAGTCACGGTATTGGTATCGGTACCAGTACTGAATATTTCATAACGATACCCGGCCCTACCGGCCACCGCCGTGGTCAGAGGCAATATGTTTTCAGGTTGTTCGTCCGTCCATACCCCCTCCTATGAAGGTAAATATGCTGCAAAATGTGAGAGCTTGTAGAATACGACGTGAGAACTTGTAGAACAAAAAATCGGAACTTGTATGTTTCAAATTTGCATATTGCATTTGAATATACATACAAGTTCAGATTTTTTTGTAGTTCTCACATCGTATTCTACAAGCTCTACTTGGACTTTTAATTATGACAACATTTCACACAAATGTCTAAATGGATGAAATGTATGACATTTTATACCCAAAAGGTCAAAGGTTAACTTCACAGTGACATCATAATATTCTGGCCATTATTCATAACTCAGGAACTAATCTTGAAACTGTGCTGATTATACAGATCTTCTGTCCTGCTGGGTTAAAGAGTGTGTGAAGCATCCACATTTCACCCAAAAATACACGTAATACCTTTAGATTAAATTGCTTCAAAGTCTTCTCTATATATATTATACAAGTCTGGATGGACATGGATGTAAACCTGCTACTTGAATGTTTGACGGAGGCATACAACCGCGAGGTGGTAATCCTACTGTTTCTCTACTTCAACTTCAGCTAACGACTTCCTAAATTTCCCATAATTACTTGGCACCGCTCAACGAATGGGTGTGAACTTGTTGCAATGGGATGTTTGGGTATACAGGGAACACTGACAGCCAAACAATAGCATAGTAAAACACTGGGACTGAGAGATATTACCAAGGAAACTTGTGTGCCTTTAATCCAAATTGTATTATGGACTATTATGGCTGTGATGTCAGTGCAGAAACTGCTATATCTGCATCCTGTATGATTGGTTTCACAATGACTGTTGAATGTTGAAAGAACTTCTGTTTTTCTTCTATGTGACTGACAATATTTTAGAGAGCTTTAAATGTTTCACGGACACAGTAGACACATGTTTCGAGCCAAACAGACCTGTTGAGCGCTGGCCTGCAGCAGGTTGCCCAGATGTTCGACCAGCTCCGCGAATGTTGGCCTGTCTGTGGGACGATCCAGCCAGCAGTCCAACATGGTCTGGTATCTATGAGCACAAGTCAGTTGGATCACGGTAAGACATCGGAGCGACTTACATTACTGTGTGTAACTGCATCATGTTAACTTGCCACTCACATCTCAGTGGTGGCGTATTCTGGGGGTCTCATCCTGGTGCCTTCCTTCAGCCTCCTGCAGAATAACTCGTCGATGCAAACACCCGGATAAGGAGAAGCCCCTAGAGGAGACACAACAGGTGACATTCCATGTATACAGTGCTCATTATGTGTCTAATGTTATGTGTACTGGTGATTACTAGGCTTCACTGGTGGAAGAAGTATTCAGATCCTTTACTTAAGTAAACATACTAATACCATACTGTAAATATACTCTGTGAAAGTTAAGTAAAGTAAAAGTCCTGCATTGAAAATGTTACTTAAGTACAAGTATCATCAGGGAAACGTACTGAAAGTATTGAAAGTAAAATTAAAGTACTCCATTCTGAAAAAATCCTCACATTTTAGAAACTGGAAACAATCAAAAAGTGTTTAATCGGCTTAGGATTTCAACTGTACTTGTAGACCTACATATTGTTGAGTAGTTTAATTTATAATAAAACATAGCGTTTAATAAACTTCATGTCTTTTGTGTGCAAAAAAATTGTAAAGTAACTAGTAACTAAAGCTGTCAGATGAATGTAGTGGAGTAAAAAGTACAATATTTCTCTCTGAAATGTAGTGGAGTAGAAGTAGAAAGTCAGCTAAAGTACAAGTACCTGAAGTTTGTACATAAGTATAGCACTTGAGTAAATGTACTTAGTTACATTCCACCGCTGCTAGGCTTACCCAGAGAAAAGATCTCCCAGAGAAGAACCCCAAAGGACCAAACATCACTTTGTGTGGTGTACACCCGATCGAAGATGGTCTCAGGAGCCATCCACTTTAGAGGGAGACGGGCCTGCAGCAAGAAGAAGATGTCAGTTTCATTGTTTCACAGATCTTAATTGTGTGATTGATCACCAATGCGTGAGTTTGGGGGGGGACTCACATCTCCCTTGCGGACATAGTCAGGGTCTTTGTAGACATCTCGAGCGAGGCCGAAGTCGCAGATCTTCACCACATTGTTCTCTGAAAGCAGGATGTTTCTGGCTGCTAGATCTCTGTGGATGCACTGCAGAGCAAACAGAAACAGAGGAATTCACATTCACACGCAAAGAGGGATTATTATGTACAATTTTAAATGTCTACATGTACGTACAGATTTCTAAATAATTTCACCTTGCGGGAGGAGAGAAACTCCATGCCTTTGGACACCTGGAAGCTGTAGCATATCAGGTCCTCCATGGTCAGATGGTCATCGTCTGAGCTCTCTGTATTCATACAATGCATTTCAAATCATAAATGTATACCCTGAATAACTTGTTACATGTGTCCACAACCAGCAATGCACTGGTGCAAAAGTGAAAGCTGTGTCATTCGGAGTTGTTTTCCCCACCTTCCTGCATGTCCACGTTGCTGCCTGAAGACCTGTCTCCAGCTGTGGAGCAGACAGCCGTTCCTGTGCAGATGTCCAGCTGAGCGAACTTCCCCAGACCCAGATCCCCTTCGGTCACATCCTCCTCTGCAGATGCCCACTTTTGGCTGTTCAACTGCTTCCTCTGTTGACCACATGGGTAAATGCAGAAAAAAGAGTCAGAATCATAATGATTATTTAATTCAGGTTACACGTTTTAGTAGTTTTGTATATTGCAGTGTCGTCCATGTTGGATACAATCTGTGGGTCAGTACATTGCTGTGTAATGGTGCGTGGTCAATTATGTGGCTGTGTGCAGCAGTCTGGGCTGACTGCAACCACATCAGAGGGTTGGCTGCAGTTTACTGGCTGCATGATGATTACACATCATTTACCTTGTAGGGGCTGTACTCTCCGCGCTTGCTTTTCAGGTAGCTGGAGAGGTTTCCGTGTTTACAATACTCCACAATCACCATCAGTGGCCCTGTGGAGAGAGGGGAAGAGCAATGAGGTAAAGGATCAAAGTAAGACAACTCATAGCCTTACATTACAGGGCCACAGAGGACATCTAGAGGCTGATTTAATGAGAAGAGTGAGGCATATTAGAGAGAAAGGAAAAGAAATACTAGCCACCCAAAGTAGACATAGATAACTATAATTAGGTCAGGGGAACGCTTGTGAAGTTCCATCACTAGCCCTCATAAAGAAGAAAATCAGCCGGGACACACTGCTTGCTCAGGATACAAAAGTAGACAAAGTAAATAGGCCTGTCTTTATGCTACAATACAGCTATGTGCTTTGTATGACTCACCTCCAGGCTTCGTACAGGCTCCCAGCAGGTTGACAACATTGAGATGATGGCCTATATGAATGAGAATTTTTAGCTCTGACATCAATGCGCGGTACTCACTCGACGTGGCTCCCTCTGTAACACAGATGGATGCATTAAACTGTGTGTTTGGAGGTTTTCATGGTGCATAGGCCTACTGTTTGTCTGTGTGCATGTGTGTTTGGGTGGAGAGAAAGGGACTGGGAGGACAACATACTAACCCTTTAGCATCTTGACTGCAACAGTGGTGCACGTGGTTGCTTTCTCTATGCCAAAGGCGGCCGCTTCTACCACCTGACCAAATGCTCCTCGTCCCAGTGGGTCACCTTAAATGCAGGACATTTTGTCATGAAGACACTCTTGCAAAGAACACCATTAGTGCCAATATTGTTTTCTCAGATGTAATAACTCTTCATTGACACCACCCATCATGAGATGTGTTCATTCAAATTTATTTTAAACTTGAATTTATGTAAACTATTAACTATATAAAAGGGGCTCCTTCATAGACATGCTACCTGACTAAAGTGTCTCAACAACTACTGGATGGATTGCCAGGAAATTTGGCACATAAATTCATGTCACCTCAAGTGGAGGCCTGCAAAATGTATTACATTCCAATCATCCTCAGCTGTAGTTTGTGCTACTGCTAGTTAGCAAATGTTAGTATACTAACACGCTAAATTAAGATGGCAAACATGGAGAACATTATACCTGATAAACATCAGCATGTTAGCATCTTTTTTTTGTTGTCTTTTGTCTCAATGTCTACAGCCACGCTAGCTCCTAAGGCTAGTCTTAGGTACAGCAATGATTTATGCTAATAGCTAACATCAGTATGCTAAGATCACGATTACAAAACTAACACACTGATGTTTAGCAGGTAATGTTTACCATGTTCACCGTCTTAGTTTAGCATGTTGTTGAGGGTTGTTGAAATATTTCAGTGTGGACCAAAGTTGTGGACTGACTGACATGCACATTGCTATGCTGGCATGTCGCTAGAATGAACTGTGACCCAGACCTAAAAATTCAAATTAAAAGAAATGTGAGGGGAACTATCTGAGCTGGGACTTGTAGGGGGCTCAGCGTCTTGCTCAATGACACTTCAGCAAAGCAGATGCTTGTTGTCAGAAGTTGAAGCACTGTCTCCTTACTCACTATGCCCCCTTGCTGCCTACGGTATTCTCACCCAGCTTCAGCCTATCCCGAGGGAACTCCCATTTGTTAGCATCATAAGTGAGCCTTTCACACTGCTCGTCCATGGGAATGTCCTCCGAGTCCAGGATCATAGACAGGTAGCCCGTCTTCAGATCCCCACCACTTGGCTGAAACAGTGTGAGAGAGAGAGAGAGAGAGAGAGATTATGTGTGATTTAATGAGCCTGAGTTCATTAATGTCTCTTCCCTGTCACTACAATACAACTGAACAGCAGTTTTCCAGTGATTCTGGTGCCCTTCCAACAAAAGGGGCCCAATCAGTGCAGTGGGTCTACGTGACTTATGGGAGCAGAGAGTGGCCCTGTTTTTCCTAAATACAAAGAAGAGCGGCCACTGAGAGCCAGATCAGTCACTTCTAATCAGTCATACACCCCCACAGTGTGTGTGTGTGTGTGTGTGTGTGTGTGTGTGTGTGTGTGTGTGTGTGTGTGTGTGTGTGTTAGTTGTAACTTTATTTTTAATTTTTGTTAAGTCAGTATCTGCTCCCCTGTGTGTAACAGGAGGGAAAATCCAAGGAAGGAAAAGTGTTGCAAAGGGAGGCTGAGGAAGTTCTTACTCTCTTTCGTCCACGGATGACAAAGACGATCAGTAACCAGAAAAACATGGCGATGACCACTGAGCCTATAGGAACAATCAGTTCCACATTAGTCTTTTCCTCTGCACCTAGAATAGACACAACAATATGAATTGCAGGAGTGTTCACAAACGGCCTTATGATAAAACGTGTCAAAGAACAGATCATACAACAATTTGACAAATTTGGAGACAGTTCTTTAGGGAAAAACATGGGACAGTCACAGTGGAATGTCGGTTATAATTGAAGTGGCGTGCCTTGGCAGCGCTGCATAAAGTTCAGACAGGTTTGTCATTGTCTTTGGAGTGTACACATGTGTATATGAGTGTCTCTGTTTGGGTTGGCGGAAGGAGACTGTTGGAATATGGACTGTAAGCAAACTTACAAAAAAAAAATGGTCAAATGGTCAGGAGTCCGCACGGACAACTACTGTCAAAGACCACTTGGAAAAGGCCTATCAGAGCCATAGTGTGTAACTACAGGCTGTAATGAACGTCTCTCTCCACTGCCATTCAGCTTAGGGACTGTACGGAAATTATTAGGGGGAAAGAGGGGGTCAGAAAATTTTACTGCTATTCTTTCTTTTTGCTGAAGGGAGAGTAGTGTAAATGTTTTATCTTTTCACTTTTTCTTATCCCAGATTAATTCTACCCTTATGTACTGTACAATGTTTTTCAATCAAATAGTTACATTAGAAAGATAACTTCCATTTTGAAGACATGAAATAAACATGCCCAGCCATGCGACTCAGGCACAATGTAATTGATTTGATGAGCATCTGATCGCATAAATGTCAGGCATAAGATTCAACTCCCCTCCCAACCCCAAAAACCTACGCAACGTCTCTTTTATTTGCTTGCTCTCCCTCCCTGTTGCTCTGTGAAACTCCCTCACATGCGGAGACTTTCTTGTTAGCGGGTCCGTCCTCTACCCTCCCTCGTTCAAAGGGCTGGCACCTGTGCAGGGAGCTACTGTAACTGGGTCTACATTTTGCTGGCGGGGACCAGGTCACGTAGGCCCCAATTCTAGTCACAGCATTTGTTTGTTTGTTGCGGTGTCTCTGTGTTCAGGACAGAAAAGAGTGGACAGGAGAGCAGAGGCTAGAGCTGGGGCAGAGCTGGCCTCTCCCTTTGTCCCGCAGTCCTCTCATTGTTTTCTATTTAGAAACTCCCGGGAGGATGTGTGCTAACTGGGCCAACTTCCTGTCATGTGGAAGTAAAGTTATTCTTACATCTTTGATATCAAACATGTTGTATTCATGATGTCAATTGGTGAAGCCTTGAGGTCAGATATAAATACAGTCTTCATGAGGAGTGTGGGTATTGTCAAGAAGGTAAGGCTAAAGTCTTTTGCATAAGCTATGAACAATATATTTTTTACTATCAGCTAGGTATGGATTACTGAACGGGCCTACCGGGAACAGGCCCAGGGGTCCAAGAGGTCAGTGTTGCCCTTTACCAGAGACTCAGTTTGAAGTGTGTGTGTTAATATTTCTTGTTGGAAAGTAAATGTTCACTAAATCTAGTAAATGGCTACAAAGAGACACAAAATGCCTACGAAGAGATGCAAAACAAATACAAAGGACATAAAACAATTAAAAGAGACTCAATACGACTACAAGAAGACACAAGACGACCAAAAAGAGACGCAAATAAACTTCTAAGAGACACAAAACAATTACAAACACACACAAACCGATCGAAAAGAGACACAAAGAGACAGAACAATTAAATAGAAACCCATAAAACATGTACAAAAAGCACAAAACAAGCAGTGTTGGGGAGGAGCAGAATACATGTACCGGCGTTATGAGTAACTGTATTCTGTTACAGTTATAATTTAAATAGTCGGTATTTAGAATTCAGTTACATTGTTGAAATCAATGGATTACATGACGATACTTCTCTGTTTCACGAGTTTATTCACTCTCTAAATAAATTAAGGCAACTCCATTTCCCAGAAGCCCCAATATGAAAAGGAAAAATGTATTAGCTATTTGTGTGATGAGTCACAATGGAGTCGGAACCGGCACAACAGAGCCAGGGCAGGAATGCCTTTCTATCTTGGAAATTCAAACAGCATTTCACATTAAAGAAAGAGAAGGGAAAACAAAATATAACTGTACATTACAACCTCTGCTTGCCACAACCAACCTCCTTTCAGCGTCCAAATGACTCCACCTCCAACCTGAAGAAGCATCTTAAAGTAAGTTTTTTTTTTTAAATTAGCCTGGGGTAGTCATCTGCTGTAGTTTTACTGATCACCTTGCTTTTTTATAGTTGTATCAGGTAGCTATCTGCTTAGTTGACGTGCAACTTTACATTTTCCTACGTGCTGATTTACTAGCCCCAGAGCCGTTGAAAGACTGACTAGCTCCTTTTGACATGCTAGCTAACGTTAGCAAAAATTAGCTCGTGGTAGCTTAGACTGCGGTTAGATTTTTGTAGTATGCAGTTCGGGACTACACATACAACAATCTATCTGCTTGTTCAGGTACACATTCAGCCAGTTGGACCAGAAGAACACCCCAGAATAGGCCTGTTTAGTAAACTGTATGTGATGGCCGCATTCCTACACTTAATGCGGAAGTAATCCAAGTATTCAGAATACATTACTCAGAGTGAGTTTGAGATTGAGATTTAAATGTAACGGAATACGTTACAAATTGCATTATTGGCCATGCATTCTGTATTGAAAGTATTATTCCCAACACTGAAAACAAGTACAAAGAGAAGCAAAACGACCACAAAGAAACTACATTGAGACAGAACGACTACAAAGAAACTCAAAAAGACTACAAAGAGACACAAAAGAACTATATTGAGACAGAACGACTACAAAGAGAAACAAAACGATGACTCCTCCTGGGGGCTACATGTAGGTAGAAGGGGTGGGGGCCTTTTACAAGGAGCCCATTGTCTTATAGTCCATCTATGCTAACAGCAAACGCAAAAACTAATATATCAGGTATGATTCGGGGAGGGACTGACCTTCAGTAGTCAAATAGGCCTGTGAGGTGTCACAGCCACGGCTGTTACATGCACTACATGTGTACAGACCGCTGTCCTCCTTCTTCACGCGCTGAATTGTCAGGATGTGGTTGTGCTGACTCAGAATCACACCTGAAAGTAGTCCGTACAGTTATTTTAAAAAGCTGTTGCAACTGATGAAGTGAGTCCATGTTGATTGGAAAACTATGCACCGTCTCACCTGAGCCCTCCACCACAGTGTGGTTGTTCTTGGTCCACACCACCGTCGGCTTCGGCGTCCCGGCAGCATCACAGAGGAGACTGATGGTTGCACTCACGTTAACTTTCTGATCGGTTAAATTATTAAGGATCCTTGCTGCCTCAAGACCTAAAACCCGGAATCAAAGTCAATTAATTTCAAAAACACTATAACTTTACTATACTATAATACTTGCAGAGTAATCCTCATATTTTCTTAATGTATGGTACTGTATATTCTTCATGATCCTACTATTCATATATTCTGCCCTGTCTAAAGATAGTGTAACTGCACTGACAACAAATAGAATAATCTCACTCTAAAGGCATTAAGCACCACTTAAAGTTTGAAAATCTGACAAATCTTTGTTTTTTCAATGCACAAACCTGTGAGATTTACTTACAATCAAATTTTCCAATGTGAAACAATAACAATTGGTAATTGTATCAACCTTTACAACTCAAACAGATGAAACACACAACATCTAAACCCTTCCTGATAATAGACAACTGTACATTTTTCTTACTTTTGAGAGAAAGACGGCGTAGCAGGCAAGTTCTCTCCTGAGTCTTGATGTTTTCCACCTGACAGGCATACAGACCCTCATCCTGACGGGACGCGTTGGCCAGTGACAGCTCCAGGGCGACGTTGGCGCCCTGCAGGCTGGACTGCACGACGTGCGACAGTGAGAGGGAGCGACAGGGCTGTACCGCCGCAAAATGCTCCGACTCTGAGATGTTAGTCACACGGAACCATGCGAGGTTGCCGTAGATCAGCCTGTCGGCCTTACACCGCAGAACCACATGGTCCTCCTCTAAGGGCTCAGTGGATGGAGACACGCTCACCTCAAGGCCACCTATACCGCGCACAGATGAGGACTGAAATGTAGTCATGGTTACAGAGAGAGCTAGTGGTGGAAGAAGTATTCCGATCCTTACCATAAGTAAAAAGTACTATTACCACACTGTCAGAATACTCTGTTACAAGCAAAGGTCTTGCATTGAAAATGTTACTTAAGTAAAAGTATGTAAGTATCATCAGGAAAATGTACTTAAGGTATTAAAAGTAAAAGTACTCAATGCAGAAAAATCCTCATTTTTTATAAACTGGAAACAATCAAAACAGCTCTGTCAATCAACTAAGTGTTTAATGCTCTAATCATTTCAGCTGGACTTGTAGGCCATTATATTATATTGCTTGAGTTAATGTACTTAGTTACCTTCCACCACTGGAGAGAGCCCACATGACTGAGAAAGAAAGAAAAAGTGCTCACGTGTGACGTGGAAAAAGATGATGTGTGAATCCTCTCCTACTTTGTTGGCAGCCATGCATCTGTAGAGGGCATGGGCCTCAGCTTTCTGAATCTTCAAAGAGCTGGCGATTTTCTGGGGAAATGCATTTTACTTTGTTAATAATTGCACATGAAATATAGTCAAAATGCAACATCCACTGTTTAACTGATAGGATTCTTATTTTGATGGACAGCGGGGTGAAAGGGGGTGGAATCAAGAGGAATTATTGACCTTTTGGGCATGCTCAGCGTCAATCATAATTCGTTCTACAGGCTTGTGACCGGTGCTATTGCTGATATCTCTCCAACCTGTACACTCGGCCAGCTGTACCTCAGACTTTACCAGCCCTGACCTGTTGGCAAAAACAAACAGAAACCAGGTGATACTTACAAATCTTTTTGCTATGATTGCAATTTCCAGTGCAGTGTCACACTTTTGCAGAAGTTTCTCTTTCACTCGCATACACCAAATACATTTTTTTACACTTACAAATGAAGAACTGTGATTTTCACTGTTACAGTCATGTATTTGTTTTCCATATGTATCATTTTGTTTCCATTTGCAAAAATGTCCAGCTTAATGTTTTGTTATGCAACTTATTTTTAGTTGAGGCAGAGACAAACTACCAATCCAAATTCAGAAACACAGAAATAGCTGTGTATTTTATTAATTGTAAAATTGGGTACATGATAACTAGAGAAAGAAAGTATGCAAGAAGACACGCAGCTTCAGCAGGAAGAAGGTTTTTTTTTTTTTTTGGACTGAGAGCACGACGGGAACAACAGGAAACATAGTGCAGGACTGAGGAAGTGCTCGGATGTGTAGGCAGGAGATAAGGGAACCTGCTGATGGTCTTCTCTGGCCAAAGCCGCCACTCACACACACCTCCTCCTTTCTATCAACACTCGTCAAATCACGGCATACCTGAGGAAACTGTCGTGTAACCACCCGTCTGTGTACTGCACGGACAGAGCTGCCATCTTAAAGGGCTAATCCAGAGAGGTTAAAAACAAATCTCTGATTGTACAAAAATACACTCTGAGTCTGAATAACTGATGTCCTTCTAATCAAAATGGACATTGTGACGAGCATGAATCACATCCGCTGATCTGCATCAGGTCAGAGTGCACTCTCATTGTCTCCTCTCTTGTTTTTGTCAACATCACGAAAGCAGCTACTCCAAATTTAACAACCTGTTGACAATGAGTGACTGGGAAGCATGTGAACACTGCGTGCAAGTCCCAAATCTCTCTCTCTCTCTCTCTCTCTCTGTGTGACTCTCTCTCTCTCTCTCTCTCTCTCTCTCTCTGTGTGACTCTCTCTCTCTCTCCCTCTCTGTGTGACTCTCTCTCTCTGTGACTCTCTCTCTCTCTCTGTGTGACTCTCTCTCTCTCTCTCTCTCTCTGTGTGTGACTCTCTCTCTCTCTCTCTCTCTCTCTCTCTCTCTGTGACTCTCTCTCTCACACACTGAAGAAAGGTGATTTACAGAAAGGCCTTTGGACAGTCCTCTTTAGACATCTACTGCCATCCAATGTTCTATTACAGAAAGTGTAT
This sequence comes from Zingel zingel, assembly GCA_023566125.1. NCBI lineage: Eukaryota > Metazoa > Chordata > Actinopteri > Perciformes > Percidae > Zingel > Zingel zingel. The sequence continues at coordinate 3,201,574 of CM042322.1, forward strand.
GAAACCCATGACCACATTTGTACATTCTGTCATTGTTGCACTATAAGTTATTGTGAAAATAATTTATTAAATTTTTTGCTGGGGACCCCCAGGAACCTCTTCAAGGACCCCTAGGACTTTGGAAACCACTGCTTTTGTGGACCCAGCAACATGAAGTATACTGTACTGTACTCACTATAATTCACTTTGAATATCCTGATAACTGTAAGAAAGACATTTCTAACCACATTTCTAACCACACTTGTCCAACTTTTTTTTTTCTCTCTCTCTCTCTCTCTCTCTCACACACATACACACACACACACTGAAGAAAGGTGACTTACAGGAAGGCCTTTGGACAGTCCTCTTTAGACATCCACTGCCACTGGATGTGTGCAGGTGTGGGAAATCCACGGGCCGTGCACCTTAGGGTGGGGCTGCTGCCGTACGGGTACACATCAGTATCCACCGCCACCTCCTTCTCGATGATATGAGGAGGCACTGTAGAAGAAAGAGTGACAACAAAGAGTTATCACCACAGTCTCTCGACCCAAAAAAAGGCAGCTCAAGAAGAAATTTAAAAAAGAAGAAACAAAAAGGTAAAGTAGAGAGAAAACATGCCGTTGACGAGCAGCTGGAAAGAGCGTCTCTGTTCCTCTTTGGTAATCTTATTGGTCAGGACCATAGTGTAATTCCCTGCATCCATTTCTGTGACTCTCCGGATGATGAGAGCATCACTTTTCTGTTTTATTCTGTAATCATCCTTCAGCGGCAGGCCATTTTTTAACCTGGGCAGACAACGGAAAGCACTGTTACAAAGTCATCTGTAACATAAAGTATCTGGATCAACATGCAAAGGACTCAACGGAAAGTTATCCTCAGCACACAGACTATAACTTCTTAACATGCTACCAAAGATGTGTAGCAGGGATGCACCGAATCCAGGATTCGGATTCTGCCGAATATTGGGCTTTTTGACAGGGTTGGGTTTCTGCCGAACCTTAGAATTTTTTTCCACTGAAACTGAGCCCTAAACTTGCACTACGCGTCCTACGCTGGTCGACGTAATGACGCCGCCATTGATTACGGGAAGGAGTTTACGTAGGTGGAGCGTTCAATGCAGTAGGCTGTGAGAAAGTGAAAATGGAACTCGTGAGCAGAAAAAGTGTAGTTTGGCAGTACTTTCAGTCAAAAGAAGGCCAATCAAGTCCAGCTACATGTTCAATCTGCAATGCTGATTAGTCTGGTGGTGGAGAGGACCCTAAACAATACACAACATCACCGCTGTTACAACATTTGGTATGAAACATCCGAAAGAATATGAGTTGTGCTTGAAGGAATCTACAGACAGCAGCCAAAATGCAGCAACTTCAGGTACGGCAAAGGAAGGACAGGGACTTGGTATTCGGTTTCAGATTCGGCAGAATGTTAACCAGTGGATTCAGTATTCAGCCGAACCCCAAAAATCTGGATTCGGTGCATCCCTTATGTGTAGTAGGGATTTAGCTGATTAATTGTATGACAAACTGCTGCTTGTACAGTGGTTATGCTGCAACTAGTTCTTCTACTGAGAACATACCATTTATAGTCGGGCTCTGGGTAGGCCGAGTACTTGATAGGGATAGACGTTTGATCTCCCACATTTACCTCCGAAACCTTCGTCCACGGCTCTTTCATATCAATGAAAGGCTTTTCTGGAAACACAACCACAATCACAAAATATTTCAACATAGAAATAAGCTTACATTAAAGAAAAACAAACACATCACGTGAGATATCAAACACAGTCAAAGTGCTGAAAGGAGTATTGTAATCTGACTATTTAACTTCAATCATTGTTACTGGGGAAGAATACGGCCCATGTGAGATTTCTGTTGGTTAAAGCCATATTTTAGCTGAATTAACTACGGTCTTTTAAGAAAGAAAAGGTGGAGATATTTTATGTAAGAACCTCCTCTTGAACTTTTATGATTCACAATGAGCCCCAAAACTGAAAATGTTATCAGACAATAAGTCAAAAATGTCTCTATCCCTGTTGTGGATCTAATAAAGGATTATCTTAACTTATCTTATCCAGCAAAAAAACTACAAGAAAAAAAATAACTTTCTGGGAAAAGTAAAGGAAAAGTAATAAAGGTGCTCTAAGCGATGTCACGCCTTTTTTAGACTACAACATTTTTTGTCACATACAGCAAACATCTCCTCACTATCTGCTAGCTGCCTGTCCCCTGAACACACTGTAAAAAATGTGGTCTCTGTAGACAGCCCAGGCTCCACAAACGGCAACAAAAACAAACTGGCCAACCTGCACCACCAAACATAACAAACAGTCTTCCAGCCAATAACCTACAAGAAGGATTTTGGGGGTGGGGGTTGCGGGGGTTAGTGGAAGGAAGCACGGAAGGGAGGGGGAGGGGACGGGATGAGGAGGAGGGAGGGGTGAGCTAGCCTCCGTTTTGTTTGAAAATACTTTGAACGTCAGCAAGAAGTAACGTCACCCAACATCACTTATGGCGCTTTTCCATTACATGGTACCTGCTCGACTCGCCTCGACTCTACTCGCTTTTTTTGGTTTTCCATTACAAAAAAAAGTACCTGGTAGCTGCTAACAGGTACTTTTTTTAGTACCACCTCAGTCGAGGTTCCAAGCGAGCTGAGGTGAGCCGAAAAGGTGACGTGAAAGCGACAGACGGGGGTGTCCTGAACAAACTCGCTATTTTTAAATAGTTTAGCCAGCTGTGTTTTTTTTTTTGCTGCCTCCATCTTCATTTGAAACAAAAAAAAACAACACACCTTCGACGTTCTGTGTGTGTGTCGCGTTAGGTCACGGCAGTTTACTGCGGCGCCGCTTGTTTACAGTCCTGCGGAGGCTCCAGGCAGAGCTTTCGCCGTAGCCTACGTACACACACACACGGCCGGCTCCACGCACACACCAGCGTACAAGTATAACCATCAGGCCACTTCCATCGGCTACGGAGAAAGCTCTGCGTGGAGCCTCCACAGAACTGTAAAACAAGCTCAAATGGCCTGATGGTTATACTTGTGCGCTGGTGTGTGTGCGTCGAGCCGGCATATAAGACGACCAGCCACGCTGAGGCAGTTCTAAAATCTGCAATGGAAAATGGACGCACAGTGTGCCGTGTCGAGTCGAGGCGAGTAGAGTCAAGGCGAGGCAAGCAGGTACCATGTAATGGAAAAACGCCATTAGAGCACCTTTAAAATAATGTTTCCAAAATCGTTTCAGTGGTTTATCAACTCTTAACAGGGTGAACGGCACTTCTGCATTCACTTATCGTCTATAACCGCACTATGCATGTTTGCCAGATCGGGTATAAGTGCTTTACATGAAAATGATTCAAATACAAGAATAAAAGTGACAGTGCAGTATATGAAATTAAACATTAAAGAGCAGTTAAAAACAGTTAAAAATACAAAAGCAGATAAAATACGAGATTTTATGGTGCTAGTATGGGACAATGTATAAGCCGTTGCTCTATACACGTAATCCACCCGCAATCCTTGCCGTTCCCAGAACAGGCCGGTCCCACCGGTCTTACTTTTTAATTTCTCTTTATATGCTTATATAGATTTTCATACAGTTTTAACAATGCAACTTCAGTATAAGAAATGAACAATTATTTAGGGGGGCCGAAGAGGAAAAGTGCTTTGGTGTTGCTTTAAGAGTAATTTAGGTAAGGAGTCCTTTTTGTAAGTAGCAACAAGCCTGTGGAACAGGTTGCGTGGAAATGTAAAGATTTTAGGAGGTTTCTCTCAGGTTTTAATTTAGGAGGTTTTAAGCAGGCACTGAAAAAATGGCTCAGATGCCAATCTTAGTATGTTCTTTTTATTACTGTATTGTCTTGATGGATCTATTTAATATATGTATGGATGTGATGATTGATACTTGATCTGCTGCCACCATGGGACCACCATGGAAATAAGCTCCAGGGCTTTATTGTGTTATCCTGACTTTTTTTTTTTTTCTTATAACGAAAGGGTCAAATAAAATCAATCAATCAAAGGAACTAAAAAATGTTCGCCCTGAATGAGAGGAAACTGCATGCGTTACGATTAGAGCATAACCGACCCACTTTAACTTTCATATCTTTATATCACATTCTTAACAATATCACAGATTCTCCAAATATAGCATATATGTCAGGCTGAATTGCAGGGAAAGATACACACATCAAAACCCTCAGCGGTCTGTAAGAGAGAAAAACATGTCCTAGGGTCTATAAGCTCTCATGAATGAAAGTAGCAAAAGAACTTGTGGATAAGATAAATAATTTGTCAGATAGTTTTTAGTCAACATACATACTTTACTCTTCATTATTGACAAAGTATTAGAAACAGCTGCCTACAACAACATTATTTTACAGTTCACCTACCATACACTTTGAGAAATGCTGAGGCACTTTTCTCCATCTGCCCACTGGATGCAGTGCAGGTGAATTCTCCGGTGTGATCCACTGTCACGTTCTCCACTATAAGTGTGTTGGACAGCTCCAGGGAGTTCCACAGCTTCTTCTTGTGGGGTGTTGAGTGGCTCGTCTTCGAACCGTTCACCGAGGTCTGACGTGAGAGAGACAATTATGTGGGCCCTTCAGAATAATTGTTTAAATTGAGACCAGAAGAGAGAAATGACCAAACGTCGGCTTCAGTCTACCAAGCTTTAAAGCTGCAACGATAGTCGACTTATCATTAAGGTCGATTGACAGAAAAATCATCTATTATCTATATCAACTATTTTGATAATCGAAAGAGTAATTTTTCATGCACAAATGGCAGAAAATGCCATATGGTCACCTTTGCACTTTGGCCTGGTGTAGAGATAAAGGGAAGGATTCCTGAAAGCAGGAAGTAAGGAGTATGTGCCGAGACAATAGGAAGTAAGATATAACACTTCTAGCGTCTCTGTCTGTCTGTCTGTCATTAGCGGTGTGTAAAAGCGGCTGATAGAAGGCTGTCACTTAAAGTATACAAGGGCATTGAACATCACAAAGGATGAGCAGAGAAGCCTCGGGCACTGACCAGGGCCCAGCCGGAGTGCGTCCAGTTGAATTCGATGCCCACGTTGAGCTCGGTTTTGGCAGTGCAGCTGAGCACCAGCAGCTCCCCCACAGACAGCCTCACATTCGTGGGGGTCAGGGTGAGTTCATAGATCTTGTATCCTGCGGAAAAGGGAGAGAAGACACGGCAGTCAGTCGACGGCCCATTGTTCTCCTGAGACTACCAACTCTCTCTCTCTAGCTCTCTCTCTCTCTCTCTCTCTCTGTGCCTACTCTGCCTCGCTCGCTCAGTACTCCACCAAGTCCCTCTTTCACTTACTTACTATCAGTCCACACTCACACACACAAACACGCACGCACACACACACAAACTAAAATCTGCATTAGGAGGTCTGTCCACTGTGTTGGTCATTCAGTCCAATAACACATGCAGTCAATTACTACTATTTTGACTTCTACATGTAATACTTTGCTGTATGTGAATCTTTCTCCATCTTACCGACAACAGCAACAATGTAGCGAGGGGACTTGAACGTCTCATTTCCAATCTGGGTCTGGCAGTACACGACGCCGGCGTAGCTGATCAGATGACTGGGAACAGTGAAACCCGTCCTGGCGTCCCACAGAAAGTCCTTCCCATCAGGATGAAGCTCCTTATTTGGATACTTCTGACAGACACAGACATTTACTGATTTTGAAAACAGAAACCAACAACACCAGAACATTTTACACATGAGCACCCTTTTCTGGCTATGTAAATAAGATCATATTACTTTCTTTCTTTCTTTCTTTTTTTTAAACACCACATTAGGTGAACAAGCTCTGTAAACTGATATGAAATTATCAGGGGGCGTTGATAATAAAGGAACTGATGTCACTCCTGAGAATGTGTCTTTAAGCATGTTAGCCGGAAACCACATTTTGTCTCAGTTCAACTGGTTTAAAGAGGCACTCCACTGGTTTTACGCTTTTTTGTACACATTTAACAGTTTACTCTTTATGTGGAGTACAGCTCATTGAAAACAGTTGTATAACATCTATATAATCTGTGATGCTAGAGGAGCTTCATAAAGTCAGAAAAACACCCCCAATGATGTCATCATTGTTGTGTCTTGGGCTTGGAAACAGAAGGAAAAAATATAACAGAAAGTCTGTGTCAGGAACTGGTGCATTGCCCACCAGATATGGAGTGGTAAAAGGTAATGATGCTTTGGTAGCATTTTGTAAGATCCCGTGATTTTAGAGCTTGACACATACTAGGGAGAAAAAAAATCATAACTTAATTTTTTTGCTTTGATTTTGACCATTCTATTTTAAACCTGCAACCCTTTAAAATGAGATGGGATATGAGATTGTTGTCATGCCTTTCATGCTACAGAAGTTGCTCCAGCTTGTGCAACACTTTAGATTTCCCAAAGAAAGAACATGAGGAGAACGGAAAGAACTCTTCCTTACAGTATGGAGCGTAACGTTGAGATTCTCCACCGAGCCTCGGCACGGTATGACCACCCACTCTCCCTCACGGATAAACACCACCTCGTATTCCTTCTCAGACGGCACAAACGGCACCTTGTCATCTAAAATCAAATGTGCAAACATCAGATAATGTGTTAAGTTAAGAACAAAGTGGAATCAACACAACACTGACAGGGCCACAGTGAGGAGGTGGTCAGGGTGGAACTGGCTGCTCTTATATTTGGTCATCTCTGTTTTATGGTATTTTTAGGATTTAAATGTTGACAGTGACACTATTTGCCTTAATATTACTCATAAAAAAATCAACAATTTAACTAAGGCTATGTTTAGACGGAAACGATCTGAAATAAAAACGCAAAAGTGGCGTTGCGTTCTCACTTTTTATTTCGCGTTTAGACAAACGTTTTGAGGGGGGAAATCTGCGTGCATATGGTGACGCAAAAGTGTGTGAAATTCGATGTAGTATGCACACCAGGCAGCTAGGTGGTAGTGTGAAGCACTGCCACACAACACCACCAAGTCCGCGCGCCTGCATAGAACCTTCCTTCTACTTCTCTCCCTCTCCTCCTCCTCTCCCTAGTAGCGAGAAACCAAAACATGGTGAAGCGAACAACAAAAGCTTACAATTTGGTCTAGACAGACAAGGAGGTGGAGTTATTGTTCCAAACAACCAAAGATTACGAAGCCACAAAGGCACAACAGGGCGTGGACTGGGAGTCCTGCCACTCAAAATATACAGACATACGGACCGAATTTCTTCAGCAGTATCCTGTACCTGGAGAGACATCATATCCACTCGAGAAAGACGCTATCTGTAAAAGTCAGATATCATCAAAGCTGAAAGTCATCCGGACCAAGTATAGGCAGGCTGTGGATACCCAACGGCGAGTGGCCATAGGCGAGTAATCACTCTACATTTTGATTTATGTAACGAAATATGGGGGTGCCACCGTGAGCAGATTGGAGAAGACTTTTGCGTTTTTACCCTTTAGACGGGAATGCGACGGTGGAGCGTTTTCAAGATTTCCACTCTAGAGGGTGGTTTTACTTTTTTGCGTTTTTAAGCCCCAAAAACGCCGTCGCCGTCTAAACGAAAGGCACATCTGATGAAATATTTTGTCGTTTTCAGCCACGTCACAACAAACCACAGCCTCATCATGCCACTGCCATCATCATCACTCCAGCTACCACAAACAAAATAAGGTTAAAATGGGTTATACCGCGAACAAACACATAAGCGGCTGCTGAAGTCTTGCCATCTTCGACTTTCAGGTCTCTGTAGGAGCACTGGTACTGCCCGGTTTCATTGACAGTGGCGTTGGAGATGCGCAGTGTTGTGCAGAAGAGTCCCGATCCGCTGCAGTCACTGGTGGAGAAGCGAGAGCTCGTAGGAGGGGTCTTCCACCTCAGGTACTGACGGCCTCTGTTAGTCAAGAGATAGAGAGCTCTGTCTGTATGTTTGGGTATGGATCAATGGATGGATTCAACTCAGTAACATTCATACATACCTGCATGTCAGTTCCAGGTTGTCAGATCTGTTCATCCTGTGAATGCCATAGATGTTCAGCACTGGTGGGTCAGGCATAAACCGCAGTTCGATTGCTGCAGGAATCAACAATTCAATCACAACAAAGACACGATCAACAGAGATGATGTCAGCCTGTACGGCTCTGACAAATAATAGCTACATAAAGGGTAGAGATGTTCCGATACCGATATTGGTATCGGCTCCGATACTACCTAAAACGCTGGTATCGGTATCGGGAAGTACTGGAGTTAATGCACCGATCCGATACCACGTAATAAAGCCCTAAAGAAAATCTACGTTAAAGTAGTTTATTTATGTTCTTTTTCCGTTATAACTGACTGTCAAACTGGAGAATAAAAGAAAGTTCTGTGACGTTCATTGTTCATGTTTCACAAAGAGTTTAACCTGAGCCAGACTGACAACAAAGCTATAAATAATATCACATCCATACAGGGATAGTAGTATACACTTGTTAAAACATAATTAAATATATGACACACTGGTATCGGATTGTTACTCGGTATCGGCCGATACGCAAGTTCAGGTATCAGAATCGGGCCATCTCTAATAAAGGGGTCAGGGGTCTTTATTGTTCCCAATAACTCGCACAGTATGGTCCTTAGACATGTTTTATGGAAATGAAATCAGGTCAGAAGCATGAGGAAGAAACTTGAAGTACAATACAGAAAACAGTAGGGCTGTTTTGTAACTGGCTCTCTGGCTACTCGGGGCCATTTTTCCACTGCTGCAGAAAATGGCGGAGCTGTGTCAAAACAGGAAGCAGGGGAAGATGGGAAGGGTCGGGCTCAATGACCAAGCACAGTGTGGCCTAGGTGGGGTTCCTGTTTCTGAGGATACAGGCTGCCCACCTCCTCCCTGTGAGGCCCTAAAGCACATTATGCATTGTATGGAGAAAAAAAAATGGTTTTAGGCCCGACCAAGTAGGCATTATATAAGTTTGCCTTAGTTTAACTTAATGACCTCTACATTAGCGTTTCACTTTAACAATTAAAAGCTGGAATTAAGACTGCAATAAATTCTTCTTTGATTTTCTATAATAATAATAATAATTTTGTTCCTTTTCGCAACAGAAATTAGCTTGCACACACTACAATACTTGTCCATACTCTTCCTATTTCAAATGTATCCAGTGAACAGATTTATGCAGCTGTTCATAAATCACAAAGTATTCAGCAGTATGACAGTCCTCATAGTCCCAGCTGAGGACATTTTTGGACGAATTGACAAAGAAATAAAAACAATGTGGTAGAATATTATTTTAGACTATGACAAAGCTCCTTCAGTTTGTTATTTATCTGAAAACATTAGTTAAGGTATAAAATAATTGATGAGTATTGAATGTATTCTCTTACCAGCAACGCAACTGATTTTCAGAATAATGCCAAACAGTGGAATGACAGAGACTGGCTGAGCCATCATCCAACTGAAGACATAGACAGAGTCCTCATGAACATCTAATAAAATAAAAATAAAAAAAACTTCACTGCGTATTGATAATCCTACGCGCTCGGTGCTAATCCATTGATTTGTGATGTTTTATATTCCACTCCGGAGAAAGTTTGCGGCGCCACAAAGTCATGAAAACTAGCGGCAGCAGAGCGGCAGTGGCCGGAGATCAGCAGCAGTACTGTAGCGTGTAAAGTGCGGCGGGCTCAGTGTGTCCCCATGGAGCTGCTACTGCGGAGAGGATGGAGAGACGGAGACGCGGACAGCGGATCAGCCTGCAGGGGAGGAGCGACACTCTCTCCCCCTGGAACTAAAAGCTACCACATGAGCAGTGTTGTAACGTGACGACGTACAAATACTTAGTTACTGCACTCTACCCTTGTGTTGTCTTCTCGTCGACCAAGCAACTTTGTTGTCACTTTTGCCGTGTGTTTCTGCGCTTTTTTATTTTGGAGAAGGTTATTCTCTTTTTTTTTGCGCCACGTTTTTCAAGCTTTTTTTCAACGTTCTTTTAACAATTTGTTTCTTCAAATGCTATAAAATTGAATAAAACACCCAAATTCAATGTAAGTAGTGAACTGGTCACTTATTGTACTTGTGAGGAGCGTGTATGGAAACATCCACGTTATGTTTTTGGACAATTCATTTCTGATATACAAACTTTTTGAAAATGGGTCAGATTTGACTCGAGGACAACAGGAGGGCACTCTTGTATGAAGTACTCAAAAGCAATACTTGAGTAAAAGTACAAGTATCTTCCCAGAAAATGTCTCCTTTTAGAATATTACCTGAGTAAAAGTCTTAAAGTATCTGATATTTACAGTACTTAAGTATTCATAGCAATTTTCTGATATTAAATGTACTTAAGTAGAAGTAAAAGTAAAAAGAAACTTTGATTATGAACTTTATGGCCAAAGGAGTGTAATGTTATCTTCATCACCACTGTCGTCAGGTGGTCATCGTCTGTTACCATGGCGGCAGAGCCTGCAGCAGGTGCTTCCATGACACTATCAGTCATTATGCTTCCTCCTCTTCTTCTTTAGTTTTGGCCTATGGTTGTTTTTTTTTTGCCACTTGGCCACAAACAGGCATCACGTCACCAACTGGAATGGAGGGTGCATATCTTGGCAATTTAGGAGCAATGATTTGCCAAACTTCCTTTTTTTCCAGAGTAATACATTTCTTCTGATTATATTTTGTAGTAGCGAGTAACTAAGATGCTTAGGGGAAATGTAGTGGAGTAAAAGTATGCATTTTATTTAGGAAATGTAGTGGAGAAAAAGTAAAAGGTTCCGGAAAGTAAGGTACAGATTCTACATGAAAATTCTACTTAAGTACAGTAGTGAAGTATTTGTACTTTATTACATTACAACACTGCAAGAGGGTTAAGAATAATTTTCACGTATCTGTACTTTACTTCGTTATTTATATTACTGGAAACTTGTACTTTTACTCCACTACATTTCCTCTCGGCGTCTTCGTTACTCGTTACTTACAAGAAATGTTTTCGTACGTTGGAGTGAACAAAATTGTTTAATTCTGTTTCTGTTTTTCTCTTTGTTGATGTCAGACTTTGAATTTGATGTTTAATAAAGGGTGGAGACCCTGAATATTATGCTTTACTATAAGGAAACCACAATAAAGTTAATTATCAAAGTTTTTCTTTACTTTCACTTTTACTTCTAATAGTTAAGTTCATTTAATATAAGAACATTAGTTCTGATACTCAAGTACAATACATGTCAGATACTGTAAGACTTTTACTCAAGTAATATTCTAAAAGGAGACTTTAACTAATACCAAAGTCATTTTCTGGTAAGATACTTGTAACTTTTGCTCAAGTATTGCTTTCAAGTACTTTATACAAGACTGTACACAGTGGTGTAGTCAGAGTGATACGCAGGTATACGCAGTATACCCACTAAGAAAGCTCCAGGATTTCCATATACCCACTCAAAAATGCCCAATGACACACAACAACATACTTTCCATTATATTTTTTGATATATTTTGAATTGTCATCTGTGTTTTTCTTCTTCACATAGGCTAAATAAAGGGCATAAAAGTGTATCCCAATACAGGAAATGAAATCATTGATGCTCAAAACTTCCTTGGGGGAGGACACCCAGAACCCCCACTATGATATGCCCCCCCTCTCACCCCAAAGTCATATATATATATATATATATATATATATATATATATATATATATATATATATATATATATATATATATATATATATATGTATATATATATATATATATATGTATATATATATATATATATATATGTATATATATATATGTATATATATATATATATATATATATATGTATATATATATATATATATGTATATATATATATATATATATATATATATATATATATATATATATATATATGTATATTACTTGTATATTACTTGCATATATGCATGCAAGTAACATTCTTCGCAGGTCAAATTAATGATTACCTACATTGAATTTTGGGTGTTTTATTCAATTTTATAGCATTTGAAAAATAATGTAAATGGTTTTAAAACAGTATCCTGAAAGTAAACTTTTACATAAACTGTGATCCACTCAACATCCTCTGATTCCTAATTTCTGCTCTTTTTTTAACTCAAAAATGAGGTATGATGTCAAATAGATTATTGTTATTGACTATGAATTACAAAAAGTGTTGAAAAAGGTGACAAAAACTTTTTAATAAAGCGTCAAAAGCATCGAAAAAAAATGTTCATTTTCAATTTTGACCCGGAAGGAGAACAGGTTCATGGTCGACGGGAAGAAAAAATAGCAAATAATAGCAATAATACGGTGTATAAATGATACATGTAAAATCCATCCATGCAGTTTTCCTTTAGTAATAAAAAAGTATTAATACCAGAAATCAAATTAGGCTATTAATTATGCTGAATGGCACACTTAATAATAATATATAATAATACATATTATAGGAATATAATTATTGATGCATACATTTAAGGCAGTGCTGATTTATAGGCCTATTATATAGACCTAACATTTTGTATTTATAAGTAAGCTAACTATTGTAGTTGTCTAACTAAAGCTGTTAGATGAATGTGAGTAAATAGTACAACATTCCCCTCCAAAATGTAGTGGAGTAGAAGTAAGTTATAAAGTAAAATAAAAGTAAAGCACAAGAAGGAAGGCTACCACCAAATTGTACTTAAGTAAGCCCCTGCAGAACTTGAGTAAATGTAGTTACATTCCACCACTGGTAGTTATTAATAAGCTACTTATCACTAAGTCAAGTATTTATAGTGTATTTATGTAAAACTTTGGTTTTTAAATAACATTGATTAACCTGTTTTCCACCAAAAGAACTGCAATGTTTTTAAAAATGCATTTAATGTAGAATAAGAAACAATTGAGCACTTGATTACATATAAATGACAGCTGAATGCCGAATCAGGCCAGGGGCGTAAAGTGTGTGTAGGGGCCCCTTCCCTACTTCCTGCCTTTTTTGAAATATGTTAGGTCCATATGTGTTTGTGTTATGTCGTGAATGTGAAAATGAACTGCTACTTCCTCGGTCAGCTCTAGCTACTGAAAAGAAATAAGTGGAGAAATCAGGCCAATTACAAAAGCTGGTCAGTCTGACGTGGTGTTGCCTGAGCTCATTACTATTCATGAGCTCGCCCAGTTGCGCTGGGTAAAGGATGCTGATAGCCAGGCTCTCATTGGCTAGCTGTTAGCCAATCAGAGTCAAGCAGCTTAGCTTGTTGTATATTAATGAGAACTGGCACAAATCAAGCTGAGTCTTCCTGCAGGCTTTCCATACCACGCTAGAATGGCTTAAAACAAGGTAACCAAGGCATTTTTTCCACAAAATGTTTTGCAGAGGCCATGGTAGAACTTCAGACATTACCACAAAGTAATGAAATATGTGTGGTAGGGCACCTTTAAATTACAACACTGAATTAATGAACACGTGTTGTTTTTTTAAAAGGCCATCATAAGGATGGGTAAGAGAAAACCAGTTCCAGAATTTCTTTCTAATTAATCAAACAATAATTAACCACATGCACTTCTCTGCCAAACTCACAAACAGCAGGTATAATCTTACTAAAAATATCCCAGCATCCAGAGCATGTATGAACAGCTGCATCAAAACACTTTTTTGTGTTTGAGGAAGAACTTCCCTTCAACCTAACAGCATATCTTGCGAGCAACTGGCAGGTCAGATTGACAGGTTGATAGGAACATTGCTTACGGTCTATGCCCAGAGGCTCCAACAGAACTCCATATCAAATACTGCTCCTGCCAGACCACGACTCCCCTTCCAGACACTACCCACAGTGAAACCAAAATGAAATGCACAGTCAGTCCCAGGCCTTGGGTAACTGCAATAAATCATCCAATTTATTCTGCCCTGCACACCATATTATATTGTCATTGCTCATTTGTGGTTCAGTTAATAATTTAACAACCATGTTCTATTTGCATGAAATCATCCCAGCTTTTATTTGAGAAACTTTCAAAGCATATTCCCTCAGAGCTTACCTATATCTCATCCCTCCCTGCATCTCAACACCAAAATGCCACAGGTGTTAATTTTACCGCTAAATTATTGTTGTTTATCACAGAAGTCAATCTTGACTGCCAGCAAGTGAGTGACAGGCTTGTATAAACGGCCTTTAAAAAGCTCGGAGGATGTGACAAGAATATGAGATAAGACTGTGGGCCTGTCGGTGAAACAAGCATATCTATCAAATCATTGTGTGTATGTTTGTGTGTGTGTGTGTGTGTGTGTGTGTGGTGGGGGGGGGGGGGTGTATGTGTGTGTGTGTGCGTGCATGTCATAAGACGTCATAAGGGGAAAGGTTACCTCCCCTTTCTCTGGCCCACCTTTATTTGGCCCACCCATGAGAAAGAGAGAGACACCATGGCTTGAAAACAAGCGAAGCATGGCAGTTGGTCAAGGCACATCCCAAGTAAAGCTCATTGTGGAACTGGCTCTAGTGGCTGTAATTCTGCATTCTGAATTTCGGGAAAGAGACTTCAGATACAGTATTAGGGGACCACTAAGGTCTATATAAAAGAGACTTCAGATACAGTATTAGGGGACCACTGAGGCCTATATAAAAGAGACTTCAGATACAGTATTAGGGGACCACTAAGGTCTATATAAAAGAGACTTCAGATACAGTAGTAGGGGACCACTAAGGTCTATATAAAATAGACTTCAGATACAGTATTAGGGGACCACTAAGGCCTATATAAAAGAGATTTCAGATACAGTAGTAGGGGACCACTAAGGTCTATATAAAAGAGACTTCAGATACAGTATTAGGGGAACACTAAGGTCTATATAAAAGAGACTTCAGATACAGTATTAGGGGTCCACTAAGGCCTATATAAAAGAGACTTCAGATACTGTATTAGGGGACCACTAAGGCCTATATAAAAGAGACTTCAGATACAGTATTAGGGGACCACTAAGGCCTATATAAAAGAGACTTCAGATACTGTATTAGGGGACCACTAAGGCCTATATAAAAGAGACTTCAGATACAGTATTAGGGGACCACTAAGGCATATATAAAAGAGACTTCAGATACAGTATTAGGGGACCACTAAGGCCTATATAAAAGAGACTTCAGATACTGTATTAGGGGACCACTAAGGCCTATATAAAAGAGACTTCAGATACAGTATTAGGGGACCACTAAGGCCTATATAAAAGAGACTTCAGATACAGTATTAGGGGACCACTAAGGCATATATAAAAGAGACTTCAGATACAGTATTAGGGGACCACTAAGGCCTATATAAAAGAGACTTCAGATACTGTATTAGGGGACCACTAAGGCCTATATAAAAGAGACTTCAGATACAGTATTAGGGGACTACTAAGGCCTATATAAAAGCATCCAAAAAGCAGCATGTCATAGGACCTTTAATGGTCTTAACCCTTGTGTTGTCTTCCTGGGTCAAAATTAACACTTTTTTAGACACTGTTTTTTTTTTTTACCTTTTTGATGCTTTTTATTTCACGTTTTGCTTGCTTATTTAAACGTTTTTGGCAATATTTTTTTCCATTACCACCAGTATCTTTACCACTAGAACCAAGTCGTTTACACTAGTTTTACACTTATTTTTTTTTCGGAATGAATGGTCAAGAAGCCTAATTTATATGAAATTACACCTAATTTTTGTGTAAGAAAAAAGCAGAAACGATGAATGATTTTGACAAATTGTTAAGATCAGAGGAATGAAAGTAATGGATAATCACAGATGTGTCAAAGTTTGCTAAAATGCAACTGAGCACCTGTGTTGATTGGTAGCAGTTATATTTTATTTTTTAGGTTATGTCATGTGTGAACTAACTGAACCTGGTGAAACGTTTCACAAGTCATTATGTCAGGATGACACATCGATTTAAGTCTGACAGTTTAACAAGCCAATCTATTAACTCCATACTGATAAGTGTGTGTGTGTGTGTGTGTGTGTGTGTGTGTGTGTGTGTGTGTGTGTGTGTGTGTGTGTGTGTGTGTGTGTTCTTGTTTAACTATATTCGTGGGGTCTAGAAACTGGGGATACAGTATACTTGTGGGGCCAAAATGCTGGACCCCACAAGGTTAAAGGGATGTTTGAGGGTTAAGACTTGGTTTTAGGATTAGGGTTAGAATTAGGTTATGGTTAGGGTGAGGGTAAGGGTTAAGGTTAGGCATTTAGTTGGGATGGTTAAGGTTAGGGTAAGGAGCTAGGGAATGCATTATGTCAATGAAGGGTCCCCACAAAGATAGTGAGACGCACTATGGGTGTGTGTGTGTGTGTGTGTGTGTGTGTGTGTGTGTGTGTGTGTGTGTGTGTGTGTGTGTGTGTGTGTGTGTGTGTGTGTGTGTTTGTGAACGTGTCATGGATTTCAGCTAATCTATTCTGATATGATTACGCAGATAAGTGGAAAGAACAAGATAGATTTCATGTATGTATGATCCTACAAGGCGCATACTAACTGCCTAATTTCCTTCCATATACCAAATGTCACATACTATCAGGTTATTGGGGCTGAAAAAAAGAGGGTGTGCCATCAAGTGACAAGAGATCCTGCTTGCTGCGCTGCCTCTTTTTTTTTTTTTTATCTCAGACATATGGAGTTTGGGGAACTGATGTTAGAGCGCTACTACCACTTACTGGTGGAAGTTATATAGCCTCTATTAAAATAGAAGTCAAATGATCCTTCTGCATCATCCTTGTATGAGATCATGTGGTGATATTTCTATACTGCAGTGGTTTCTAACCTATTTCCTTTCAGACATACCCCCACAGCCAGATCAGATAATAATGCTGATGACACTGTACTTTATTGCTTAGCACCCACCCCAGACCATGCCTCTAGTTACAACTGTCTTTTAACCAGGTTCAACAGAATGTTTATGATTTAAAACTTGTTCTATTTTTGATATGCAAAATAATTCAAACCACCGTACCTGCCTTCAAGCCTCACTTCTCAGAGCAAAAAGATTGAGTGCGTTTCTAAGTAAAGATATCTTGGCATTTTAACTGACATATCTCTCTTGTACACATCATATTCAGCAGCTGGCAAAAAGATAAAATCTGAAACTAGGTTTTTATTTCAGAATCAAATCCTGCCTTTTTTTAATCCCAAAAGAGACTGGTTGTAATAAATAAAAACAAATAAATCAGATTAACTCAAGTATCACTTACACCACTCTCATGTTCCCAAAAATGTGTTTATCTGAATACATTTCAAACATGGTATTACTTAATTATATAAAATATGATATTGTTACAATGTTCTTTGATACAATTGAGCTGTCAGTGTTTAGGTTTGTTTGGCCAAGCACTTGGAGTGGGAGGAACTGGTTGTTTTCAACCATGTATCCATCAATTTAGCTATTTCAATTGTTTATACATCACTGTTAGGTTTTAGCTGTTTAAACTCCTTTGTAAGCTTGCTAACTTGTTCCTGCACTCTCCATCACAGCATTGCAGCTGACATATTTCATCTCTATTTTTTTTTTCCGATTAGTTTTCCTCAAATAAACTAATCTAAGTCACAATGATACCACGTCCCTCCCTGGTACTTTTAACCTCACTAGCTACAGTGGGGCAAAAAAGTATTTAGTCAGCCACCAATTGTGCAAGTTCTCCCACTTAAAAAGATGAGAGAGGCCTGTAATTTTCATCATAGGTACACTTCAACTATGAGAGACAAAATGAGAAAAAAAATCCAGAAAATCACATTGTAGGATTTTTAATGAATTTATTGGTAAATTCCTCGGTAAAATAAGTATTTGGTCACCGACAAACAAGCAAGATTTCTGGCTCTCACAGACCTGTAACTTCTTCTTTAAGAGGCTCCTCTGTCCTCCACTCGTTACCTGTATTAATGGCACCTGTTTGAAGTTGTTATCAGTATAAAAGACACCTGTCCACAACCTCAAACAGTCACACTCCAAACTCCACTATGGCCAAGACCAAAGCACTGTCAAAGGACACCAGAAACAAAATTATAGACCTGCACCAGGCTGGGAAGACTGAATCTGCAATAGGTAAGCAGCTTGGTGTGAAGAAATCAACTGTGGGAGCAATTATAAGAAAATGGAAGACATACAAGACCACTGATAATCTCCCTCGATCCGGAGCTCCACACAAGGTCTCACCCCGTGGGGTCAAAATGATCACAAGAACGGTGAGCAAAAATCCCAGAACCACACGGGGGGACCTAGTGAATGACCTGCAGAGAGCTGGGACCAAAGTAACAAAGGCTACCATCAGTAACACACTACGCCACCAGGGACTCAAATCCTGCAGTGCCAGACTTGTCCCCCTGCTTAAGCCAGTACATGTCCAGGCACGTCCAAGGTTTGCTAGAGAGCATTTGGATGATCCAGAAGAGGATTGGGAGAATGTCATATGGTCAGACGAAACCAAAATAGAACTTTTTCGTAAAAACTCAACTCGTCGTGTTTGGAGGAGAAAGAATGCTGAGTTGCATCCAAAGAACACCTACTGTGAAGCATGCAGGTGGAAACATCATGCTTTGGGGCTGTTTGTCTGCAAAGGGACCAGGACGACTGATCCGTGTAAAGGAAAGAATGAATGGGGCCATGTATTGTGAGATTTTGAGTGAAAACCTCCTTCCATCAGCAAGGGCATTGAAGATGAAACGTGGCTGGGTCTTTCAGTATGACAATGATCCCAAACACACCACCCGGGCAACGAAGGAGTGGCTTCATAAGAAGCATTTCAAGGTCCTGGAGTGGCCTAGCCAGTCTCCAGATCTCAACCCCATAGAAAATCTTTGGAGGGAGTTGAAAGTCTGTGTTGCCCAGTGACAGCCCCAAAACATCACTGCTCTAGAGGAGATCTGCATGGAGGAATGGGCCAAAATACCAGCAACAGTGTGTGAAAACCTTGTGAAGACTTACAGAAAACGTTTGACCTCTGTCATTGCCAACAAAGGGTATATAACAAAGTATTGAGATGAACTTTTTCATCTCTTTCAGAAAGGCAGTCTGTCTGTCATTGTTTTTAAATCAATTTAGGACCCAGATTTTTTATGACATTGTTGTTTGAATATGATGAGTGACAGTGTGTCTATGTTTTTATTTGTTATTGTCTTTGTATTTATTTGAAACCATGCTGCTGCCACTTGCCAGGACACTCTTGTAAAAGAGATCTGTAATCTCAAGGAGTTTTTTTATCCTGGTTAAATAAAAGTTTGAATGAATGAATGAATGAAACTTTTGTTATTGACCAAATACTTATTTTCCACCATAATTTACCAATAAATTCATAAAAAATCCTACAATGTGATTTTCTGGATTTCTTTTTCTCATTTTGTCTCTCATATTTGAAGTGTACCTATGATGAAGATTACAGACCTCTCTCATCTTTTTAAGTGGGAGAAGTTGCACAATTGGTGGCTGACTAAATACTTTTTTGCCCCACTGTATACTACAACAGCTGTATCATACACTCACATTAGTCTGTCTGTCTGTCTGTCTGTCTGTCTGCCTGTCTGCCTCGCTGTCTGCCTGACTGCCTGCCTGCCTGCCTGCCTGCCTGCCTGCTTGTCTGTCCGTCCATCCGTCCATCTGCCTGTCTGACTATTTATCTGTCTTGTCTGACTCTATTTGGTGAGCTGGCAGCCCGGTTTGCTTGCTGTGTATGACATTGTGGCTGTGAATGCCAAAGTATTTCCTGGCATTGCAGAGTTCTGCCCTCAGCGTGTCTGTCCATTCCTGAGGAAATTAGAGTTCCTGCCGTTGAAGATGTGTCATTCCTTTGTTTCAGATGTCCGTTTTCTAAAACATCAGCAAAACTCTGTGAGATTTCTTATAAATAATCTATTTATATTTACTTGGCAGCTTTACATATTTCAGATATCCACTGATCAACTTGTCTGAACTACTAAATTGAGGAGAAGGAAAAAACTGATATGTAATTACATATTTTAGTACAACAGAGGGCACTGTTGCTCAGTTATCCCTAAAGATAAACAATACTGTCATATTAATCTAGTGTTTGAAAGCCTCTGGACCATTCTGTGAATACAGGTTGTTTCTTAACCACAGTTACTGTGTGCCATTTGGGCTTCAGCAAGCGTCTGCAAGCCTCAGTAAAATTATGCATTAGAAACATTAGGTTAAAAAATCCTCTGTCCCTGTCTTGAATGCACCTACAGCTGTCTTCCGGCGGTAATGGGGAGGATTTTCTAAATTTATCCCCCAGTGTTACGTGTGGAAGTGTGGAAACAACTCATTTAGAGGCTGCGAGTCGTTTCCTCTAGTATGCTATAATTAGCTGTGTTCGTCGGCCTTGATTGCAGACAAAATATGTTGGTTTTCTCATGACTATCCATCAAAGTGCTCATATTATGCTAATTTTCAGGTTAATAATTGTATTTAGAGGTTATATCAGAATAGGTTTACACGGTTTCATTTTCAAAAAACACCATATTTTTGTTGCACGTCACATTGCTGCAGCTCCTCTTTTCACCCGGTGTGTTGAGCTCTCTGTTTTAGCTACAGAGTGAGACCTCTCACTTCTGTTCCAACTTTGTTGGGAGTCACACATGCTCAGTAGCTAGGTAAGGACTACTAGCCAGTCAGAAGCAGAGTATGAGGGCGTGCCCTGACAGTACCTAGGTAAGGACTACTAGCCAGTCAGGAGCAGAGTATGAGGGCCCTGACAGTACCTAGGTAAGGACTACTAGCCAGTCAGGAGCAGAGTATGAGGGCCCTGACAGTACCTAGGTAAGGACTACTAGCCAGTCAGAAGCAGAGTATGAGGGCGTGCCCTGACAGTACCTAGGTAAGGACTACTAGCCAGTCAGGAGCAGAGTATGAGGGCGTGCCACGCTAGCAGCTAGGCTAGCATTATAACGTGTGTTACAAAGTGACGCACGTTCGTCACGGAAGTAGCCTGGTCACACCAGACTCTCGTACATTTCATTTGTACAGAGAGTCTGGCCACTCTCCATTGACAAATATTAACTTCCTTGAAGGCAGGTACTCTGTTGAAGTTTAAAACTGCCATGACCAATAGCTAACGTTTGGTCGTGACATCGGCTTAGCATCGCTAGTGTTAGCCTTAGCCAACTCCTTCACCACTAATGGAGCGAGCTGGAAAATTAAAACACAACCACAACATCATGGCCACCAACAAAACTCAGCAAAGATTGTTCTTGCTCAGGCTTTAACTTTTGGATATTCAGCAGCGTCGCCACAACGGACCGAATGACTTCGCTCGCATCTTTCTCCGCCGCCATTACGGAACTACCTCTCAAGCTAGTGCACGACCTCAACGTCATCGTTCTCAGCCACTCCCTCTGTTCGCTGATTGGACCGCCAAAAATTTGGCTGGAGAAAACCCAAGACTAGTACGTAGGAGGGCGGAGCCAGGCTATCACGGAAGTAAAGGCTGGACTACAATAGAGCTGTTTGGAGCAGTTTGTGAACAGTGTTTTCTGTTGGAGATGGTAAGACCCTTTGGGGTGGAATTTGGGCTTTTGCACAAAATATATATAGGAAAGAGAAAAAGCCAAAAAGCATAATATGAGCACTTTAAGTTTTAGGCCAAGCATCAGTGGCTCTGTCACAGTAATACATCCTGGCACAACAGTAAACCAGAGGTATAACAATGTAGTGACATGATCCTCAAACAAAAGTCATCAGCGTTACAGTAATAAAAAAATAATATGTAAACACGTACTGACATTCACAAACAAGACAAGCCTATCATGCATGATTAAACATCCAGGATCCTATGTGTGGATGATTTTTTTTTCTCCTCAACTCTCAAACCTGCTTTTCAAATGTGCGTTGTTGGCCTTGGCAGGGCTATTATGGGCATTGTGCGCCAAACACGATTAAGAAAATACCAAAGGTTGGAAGGGCATTGTTCCTATAGGATACACACACAGACACACACACACACACACACACACATGCACACACAATTGCGAAGGCGGAGAAAGTACTGTTTTCTTTGCGTTAGACACAGAGAAAGGAAATGAGAGGTGTATGATGCAAAAATACAGACAAGCACACTCATGTGTTATCATGTTTGAGGTGAACAGAAACATACAGAGACTTTCAAATAAAAGAGGAAACAAGACCATTGTTCTGTCACACATGAGACTGTCATATATTTTGCTCTTTGTTTTTTTGTTTAGTACAACAGATGTTAAGAGAGAAAGTTTGTTGCGGGCTGGGACTGGGGGACTTGTTAAACGAAAGTTGCAATGTACAACTTATGAGTGCAATGAAAAATCAATAAAGACATTGCTAAAAAAAAAAAAAAATAGAAAGAAAGAAAGAGGAAACAAGAGCTGTCTTAAACGGAGTGAGTATTTTTTTATTTTATAAAACTAGTTACATGTATTGCCGGTTTAGTTATACACTTTTAATAAAATACTGTAAGTCATATATATGCATAAAGGAACTGTACAAATGTGACTCTACAGATTGTAGAAATGTGTTCTGATTCTTCTGAGAAAACTGCCTCCTTACCAGACATTTACTGTGCCAACACAATACAAAATAAGTAGAGAATGAAAAGAAGAAAAAAAGAAAGAAATGACAACATTTGCAGATTCAATTTTCTAAAACTTCCAGATGTCATTTCCTGCAATAGAGGAAGTGGGGTGTATTGCGCCTCAGGAAGTAGGCGTGTGGTCGTGTCTCGGCTCCCCAGACCTTTTACTCGCTGAGGAAACACGAAAGCATTCCTCCGGCTGTCCAAAGAGAGCTACGCTTACAAACTTATCATACAACCTTCATTTTGTCCCAGCTGACTTATCAAGTTATCTCTCGTAAAAAAAATACCTCAACATGTTGACATTGTTCTTAAAGTGTAATACCTGTGCAAGGGAAAGAAACTCTGTACAGTGAAAAGACTCAGGGCTGCGTTGCTGGGGTCAGACAGGCGGCGTGCTGTAGCGGATCTCCATGTTGAATTTGTCAGGCGTCTTGGGCAGCGGAGCCTTCTTCAGCATCTTGTGCTTCATGATCATCTCCTCGTTAGCGTAGATTGGGGTGTCTGTGTCGTCAGAGTGGTACCCCGACTGGTATCCGCTCGTCTGATTGGATGACTCCGAGGCAAGGGACTCTTTACTCTTACAGCGCAGCAGCTGGCTGAGGAGAGAAAACAGGAAGGGGACATACAGTATATTTACATGGTTTCTACAGGTTTCACCGAGTCAAATTTAAGACTTAATACCTTGTTAACCATCCTGTTTTCCTCAGGTCAAATTTGACCCATTTTCCAAGTTTCTATAGCAGAAATTTGGGTTTCTTTCAACCGAATTGCCCCGAAATAACATGGCTGGTTCCATACAACGCTCTTCACAAGTGAAATTAAGGATGAGAGCTCTACTTGTATTCAATTTCATAGCATTATCCTGACTAAACTTTGACATATCTGTGATTATCCATTACCTTCATTCCTCTGATCTCAACCATTTATCAAATCATTCATCGTTTCTGCTTTTTTCTTACACAAAAATTAGGTGTAATTTCATATAAATGAGGTTTATTGACCATTAATTACAAAAAGTGTAAAACTAGTGTAAATGAGGTCGTTCTAGTGGTGAAGATACTGGTGGTAATGGAAAAAAAATATTGCCAAAAACGGTTAAATAAGCAAGCAAAACATGAAAAAAAGCATCAAAAAGGTAAAAAAAAAAACAGTGTCTAAAAAAGTGTTAATTTTGACCCAGGAAGACAACACAAGGGTTAAGACCATTAAAGGTCCTATGACATGCTGCTTTTTGGATGCTTTTATATAGGCCTTAGTGGTCCCCTAATACTGTATCTGAAGTCTCTTTTATATAGACCTTAGTGGTCCCCTAATACAGTATCTGAAGTCTCTTTTATATAGACCTTAGTGGACCCCTAATACTGTATCTGAAGTCTCTTTTATATAGACCTTAGTGGTCCCCTAATACAGTATCTGAAGTCTCTTTTATATAGACCTTAGTGGTCCCCTAATACTGTATCTGAAGTCTCTTTTATATAGACCTTAGTGGACCCCTAATACTGTATCTGAAGTCTCTTTTATATATGCCTTAGTGGTCCCCTAATACTGTATCTGAAGTCTCTTTTATATAGGCCTTAGTGGTCCCCTAATACTGTATCTGAAGTCTCTTTTATATAGACCTTAGTGGTCCCCTAATACTGTATCTGAAGTCTCTTTTATATAGGCCTTAGTGGACCCCTAATACTGTATCTGAAGTCTCTTTTATATATGCCTTAGTGGTCCCCTAATACTGTATCTGAAGTCTCTTTTATATAGGCCTTAGTGGTCCCCTAATACTGTATCTGAAGTCTCTTTTATATAGGCCTTAGTGGTCCCCTAATACTGTATCTGAAGTCTCTTTCCCGAAATTCAGCCTTGGTGCAGAACAATTCTCTGGGCGGGCAAAGCAGAGAAAGGGGAGGTAACCTTTCCCCTTATGACGTCATAAAGAGAAGATTCCAGATCGAACCATCTGAGCTTTCATTTTCTCAAAGGCAGAGCAGGATACCCAGGGCTCGGTTTACACCTATCACCATTTCTAGCCACTGGGGGACCATAGGCAGGCTGGGGGAACTCACATTAATGTTAAAAAAAAACTCATAAAGTGACATTTTCCTGCCATGGGACATTTAAGACCTATATCACAACATCAAAAAAATGAAGTCAGATGTCAGAGTCTGGAAACAAACAATTCCCCTATTTACCTCATCGGCATTATGGGGCTGGTGTCTAGATTGACTGCAAACTAAGTTGCATGTTGGTCTCATGTGTAGTCATAATACAGCAAATTATATTTGGACTAGCGACAGAAAGAACTAAAACACCACAGAATAAAATTTAAAGAAAACATTGTAAAGCGCTTCAGGAACATTTCAATGAGCATTAGAGATAGTGTTACATTGACATAGGAAAGTAAAGAACTGTTTAAAATTATTTAAGACCTAGAACACAATACTTCAGCGAATTTAGAACTTTTCAAGGCCTAAAATTTAGATTTTTAAATTTTAGACTTCAAACTCTGATTTAAAACTTGATCTGTAGCTAAAATAGATCAGGAACTGCATGGGTCCCAGATAGATGTATGAGTTATAGATATGCTGATGCGTAGCCCTCACCTGAAGATGGGTGTAGTTGGCAGCTGTTGATTCAAACCCTTTACCTCCTCTGGTGAGAAGCCCATACCGCTGTCTGTGTGGCCCTCCTGTAGAAGGGGCAACATTTGAAATGAACACTGGTGGTTAGTGCCATATAGAAACAATGGGACTCCTTCACATTCTTAAATTGCCCCTTTAGTTTGTAAAGTAGGGCTGCAGTGATTATCCTCACTATCGATTAATCTGCGGAGTCTTTTTTTCTGTTAATTGATTAATCATTTCGCCTAAAAAACGTGCTTCATCAAATTGCTTGCTCCAAATTTTTTGCCAATCGATTTTCTACCAATCAACTAATGTTTTTAACTATATTGCAAAGACTGACTTCAAATCGAATAATCAATTGTCAAAATATTTGGGGATTCATTTTCCGACTTAGTCCACTAATTGAGCACTGACTTATTTCACACCATGTCATCTTAAGGCACTGATACACTAACCCAACGGCTGACCGTCGGCAGAAAAGGCAGTCGGACTGACCAGTCAGCTCCCCGAGGTCAAAAAAGTGCCGAAAATAAAACCCGGAAATGACGAATGTGTCACGTGGGTCTGGCTTCTCCAGTTGACCGATAATGGCGGCTTGTTCGAAATACGATCTCGTATTTTACGAAAATAGTTCACTGAAACATGTTTCTGAAAACATGCAGTTTCTGAATCTCTCTTCATTTCAGACCGAAAAAGGTCAGTTTAAAAGATTTTCGTCAGAGTTTGAGAGGCGTTCGTCACTCATCCCGCTCGCCGATGGACGACGGCACGGAACACACCGAACAGACTCGAGTCACCGACCTCGCCAGACTGTCCGACGGCCGATTATCGGGTTGGTGTGTCAGGGCCCTTATATCAAGTTAAGTCATCGGAATCATCTTTTAGTTCTCATTTCAATTCCAGAGCCACATGACAAACTTCCTTTAAGAAAAATCCTATAAAATAAAACAAGTAGTGACTCTCGAATTGAAATATATTTTCTGTTTTTAAAATGTCAGATGTGTTTTATTTCATGGATTTTCAAAAATGTCACAAAGAATAGAAATGTATGAATGTATAAAAAATAATGTGTGTGTATGTATGTATGTATGTAGGTTTATGGATGAAAAAAAAATTACTGTACACTAAGTTTATCAGGTACATCTGTACAAATCAGTAAAACCGCTTCATCAGATTCATTTTTGTTGTATCAGAAAGGGCTGATTCAACTCCATGGTAGTCTCGCATAGCCAGACCCCTCCACAGCGCTGCGGAGGAGGGTCTGGCTAGTCCACACAGCATTCCGGGATGGGAGAAAAAAGTGCTCTGGTTTATTGGCATTTCTTTAAACCAATCACAATGGGCATCATGGGCGGCACTAAGCACCGGCAGCAGGCAAAATAGCCTCGGGAAGGAACTTGTTTTGGTGGAACATGCGTACGTTCAAATGTTGTTTAGTTGTGCACCAGAAAACTCAGATTGGACAGATAGTCTAGCTAGCTGTCTGGATTTACCCTGCAGAGATCTGAGGAGCAGTTAACCATAGTCCTCACAAATCCACCGGAGGTTAGAACGCCAACACAGAGAAAGAGGAAGGTAATAAACATCCGACTGAAAAGAGTGAAATCCGGCGGCAACGGAGCAATCCCAGATTTCAGAACATCATGGATATAGACTAACTCCATGGTATTTCCTAAAGCTTTACTTTGTGGCGGTGTGCATTTCTAATATTTGCTAATATTTCATGCAAATGTACAGGAACATTTGGGTAATGAAAATATCGTTAAGTTCTCACAGTAGTAAGTAATCTGACTACATATATGTGTTTGTTTGTTGAATTGATTGTGTAGATTCCCAGACACTCACCATGACACTGCTGCGCGCCACCGGGATGTCCTCAAACATCTTCACACTGAGGGGCCGACTGCCCCGCTCGCTCTGTTGGGACAGCCTGCACAGAGGAGAGAAGTTATGGAACAAGATTCACAGCTGAGTAGTTTCACTTTTAGAAGTAACAGTGGCGAGTGAGAGCGAGATTCTCATGCTGACCCAAGGGACGGCGGTTTGTCATAGTGCAGCTGAGCCACCAGGACTTCCCCACTTTGTGGCCTGCTGTAGGGGCTCCTGGAGTCAGGGGTCACTGGAGATACTTCTGCCTCGCTGCCTGCTGTCAGAGGGATGTAGTCCTTCCCATCCTGGAGACCAAAAGTACTCTGATGATATCACCTCAAATACATACTGGATCAATAAATCCACACGTGAGTTAAGATAAGATAAGATAAGATAAGATAAGATAAGCCTTTATTGTCTCCTATAGGAGAAATTCATCTTGGGCATTTGAGAGATAAATGGTGACACATCGCGCATAAACACACAATAAACATACAGTTAACCTACATACAAACATAATCATACATTATCTCATCCAATGCTTCAATGAACATCTAATAAACCTCACACAATATCCACCCATATATATATATATATATATATATATATATATATATATATATATATATATATATATATATATATATATATATATAAATAAATATTGCACCAGTACCCTATCAGGCATTGCACATGCTATAACCATAATGGTAAGTACCACAAATATTATTTAGTAGTATTAGTCACACATACATCACTGCAGCCAATACACACACACACACACACACACACACACACACACATCATATAGAGTTGAAAATATGAATTTACATTAAAGCAATCAATTAGTGATAATAAATGTATTCCAGTAATTATTTTTTCTGATGCTGTAATCAGCTTCTCCTTTTGCAATTAGTTTACATCGGCCTGTTTATGCCTCCACACCAGCATCTAGGGCTGGGTACCAAATTCAATACTTTTTTAGGCACCAACCGAACTGCCTCTAAAGTATCGAGTATCGACAAAATGCCTCATCATTCAATACAAAATTTCAATACCTGAGCAGTGAATCTCATCAGAGTCAGTGAGCCAATCAGCACGCAGAATGCTTCTACCAAGATCTAATGTTTTTGATTGGCTGTCTAAAGATACACGTCGCAGAGACACGCAAGAAAAACTCACGTAGTAGAAGCTGAAAAAATAAATACAAAGATTTGTGCCGTAACGTGTAATATTGTAATTTCTTTTTGTTTTATAAAATTGGTATCAAAAAAAGTAGCATTTAGGAACCGGTATCGAAGTCACGGTATTGGTATCGGTACCAGTACTGAATATTTCATAACGATACCCGGCCCTACCGGCCACCGCCGTGGTCAGAGGCAATATGTTTTCAGGTTGTTCGTCCGTCCATACCCCCTCCTATGAAGGTAAATATGCTGCAAAATGTGAGAGCTTGTAGAATACGACGTGAGAACTTGTAGAACAAAAAATCGGAACTTGTATGTTTCAAATTTGCATATTGCATTTGAATATACATACAAGTTCAGATTTTTTTGTAGTTCTCACATCGTATTCTACAAGCTCTACTTGGACTTTTAATTATGACAACATTTCACACAAATGTCTAAATGGATGAAATGTATGACATTTTATACCCAAAAGGTCAAAGGTTAACTTCACAGTGACATCATAATATTCTGGCCATTATTCATAACTCAGGAACTAATCTTGAAACTGTGCTGATTATACAGATCTTCTGTCCTGCTGGGTTAAAGAGTGTGTGAAGCATCCACATTTCACCCAAAAATACACGTAATACCTTTAGATTAAATTGCTTCAAAGTCTTCTCTATATATATTATACAAGTCTGGATGGACATGGATGTAAACCTGCTACTTGAATGTTTGACGGAGGCATACAACCGCGAGGTGGTAATCCTACTGTTTCTCTACTTCAACTTCAGCTAACGACTTCCTAAATTTCCCATAATTACTTGGCACCGCTCAACGAATGGGTGTGAACTTGTTGCAATGGGATGTTTGGGTATACAGGGAACACTGACAGCCAAACAATAGCATAGTAAAACACTGGGACTGAGAGATATTACCAAGGAAACTTGTGTGCCTTTAATCCAAATTGTATTATGGACTATTATGGCTGTGATGTCAGTGCAGAAACTGCTATATCTGCATCCTGTATGATTGGTTTCACAATGACTGTTGAATGTTGAAAGAACTTCTGTTTTTCTTCTATGTGACTGACAATATTTTAGAGAGCTTTAAATGTTTCACGGA
Organism: Zingel zingel; assembly: GCA_023566125.1. Classification (NCBI taxonomy): domain Eukaryota; kingdom Metazoa; phylum Chordata; class Actinopteri; order Perciformes; family Percidae; genus Zingel; species Zingel zingel. Next base: position 3,230,859 of record CM042322.1, read on the forward strand.
CACAGTAGACACATGTTTCGAGCCAAACAGACCTGTTGAGCGCTGGCCTGCAGCAGGTTGCCCAGATGTTCGACCAGCTCCGCGAATGTTGGCCTGTCTGTGGGACGATCCAGCCAGCAGTCCAACATGGTCTGGTATCTATGAGCACAAGTCAGTTGGATCACGGTAAGACATCGGAGCGACTTACATTACTGTGTGTAACTGCATCATGTTAACTTGCCACTCACATCTCAGTGGTGGCGTATTCTGGGGGTCTCATCCTGGTGCCTTCCTTCAGCCTCCTGCAGAATAACTCGTCGATGCAAACACCCGGATAAGGAGAAGCCCCTAGAGGAGACACAACAGGTGACATTCCATGTATACAGTGCTCATTATGTGTCTAATGTTATGTGTACTGGTGATTACTAGGCTTCACTGGTGGAAGAAGTATTCAGATCCTTTACTTAAGTAAACATACTAATACCATACTGTAAATATACTCTGTGAAAGTTAAGTAAAGTAAAAGTCCTGCATTGAAAATGTTACTTAAGTACAAGTATCATCAGGGAAACGTACTGAAAGTATTGAAAGTAAAATTAAAGTACTCCATTCTGAAAAAATCCTCACATTTTAGAAACTGGAAACAATCAAAAAGTGTTTAATCGGCTTAGGATTTCAACTGTACTTGTAGACCTACATATTGTTGAGTAGTTTAATTTATAATAAAACATAGCGTTTAATAAACTTCATGTCTTTTGTGTGCAAAAAAATTGTAAAGTAACTAGTAACTAAAGCTGTCAGATGAATGTAGTGGAGTAAAAAGTACAATATTTCTCTCTGAAATGTAGTGGAGTAGAAGTAGAAAGTCAGCTAAAGTACAAGTACCTGAAGTTTGTACATAAGTATAGCACTTGAGTAAATGTACTTAGTTACATTCCACCGCTGCTAGGCTTACCCAGAGAAAAGATCTCCCAGAGAAGAACCCCAAAGGACCAAACATCACTTTGTGTGGTGTACACCCGATCGAAGATGGTCTCAGGAGCCATCCACTTTAGAGGGAGACGGGCCTGCAGCAAGAAGAAGATGTCAGTTTCATTGTTTCACAGATCTTAATTGTGTGATTGATCACCAATGCGTGAGTTTGGGGGGGGACTCACATCTCCCTTGCGGACATAGTCAGGGTCTTTGTAGACATCTCGAGCGAGGCCGAAGTCGCAGATCTTCACCACATTGTTCTCTGAAAGCAGGATGTTTCTGGCTGCTAGATCTCTGTGGATGCACTGCAGAGCAAACAGAAACAGAGGAATTCACATTCACACGCAAAGAGGGATTATTATGTACAATTTTAAATGTCTACATGTACGTACAGATTTCTAAATAATTTCACCTTGCGGGAGGAGAGAAACTCCATGCCTTTGGACACCTGGAAGCTGTAGCATATCAGGTCCTCCATGGTCAGATGGTCATCGTCTGAGCTCTCTGTATTCATACAATGCATTTCAAATCATAAATGTATACCCTGAATAACTTGTTACATGTGTCCACAACCAGCAATGCACTGGTGCAAAAGTGAAAGCTGTGTCATTCGGAGTTGTTTTCCCCACCTTCCTGCATGTCCACGTTGCTGCCTGAAGACCTGTCTCCAGCTGTGGAGCAGACAGCCGTTCCTGTGCAGATGTCCAGCTGAGCGAACTTCCCCAGACCCAGATCCCCTTCGGTCACATCCTCCTCTGCAGATGCCCACTTTTGGCTGTTCAACTGCTTCCTCTGTTGACCACATGGGTAAATGCAGAAAAAAGAGTCAGAATCATAATGATTATTTAATTCAGGTTACACGTTTTAGTAGTTTTGTATATTGCAGTGTCGTCCATGTTGGATACAATCTGTGGGTCAGTACATTGCTGTGTAATGGTGCGTGGTCAATTATGTGGCTGTGTGCAGCAGTCTGGGCTGACTGCAACCACATCAGAGGGTTGGCTGCAGTTTACTGGCTGCATGATGATTACACATCATTTACCTTGTAGGGGCTGTACTCTCCGCGCTTGCTTTTCAGGTAGCTGGAGAGGTTTCCGTGTTTACAATACTCCACAATCACCATCAGTGGCCCTGTGGAGAGAGGGGAAGAGCAATGAGGTAAAGGATCAAAGTAAGACAACTCATAGCCTTACATTACAGGGCCACAGAGGACATCTAGAGGCTGATTTAATGAGAAGAGTGAGGCATATTAGAGAGAAAGGAAAAGAAATACTAGCCACCCAAAGTAGACATAGATAACTATAATTAGGTCAGGGGAACGCTTGTGAAGTTCCATCACTAGCCCTCATAAAGAAGAAAATCAGCCGGGACACACTGCTTGCTCAGGATACAAAAGTAGACAAAGTAAATAGGCCTGTCTTTATGCTACAATACAGCTATGTGCTTTGTATGACTCACCTCCAGGCTTCGTACAGGCTCCCAGCAGGTTGACAACATTGAGATGATGGCCTATATGAATGAGAATTTTTAGCTCTGACATCAATGCGCGGTACTCACTCGACGTGGCTCCCTCTGTAACACAGATGGATGCATTAAACTGTGTGTTTGGAGGTTTTCATGGTGCATAGGCCTACTGTTTGTCTGTGTGCATGTGTGTTTGGGTGGAGAGAAAGGGACTGGGAGGACAACATACTAACCCTTTAGCATCTTGACTGCAACAGTGGTGCACGTGGTTGCTTTCTCTATGCCAAAGGCGGCCGCTTCTACCACCTGACCAAATGCTCCTCGTCCCAGTGGGTCACCTTAAATGCAGGACATTTTGTCATGAAGACACTCTTGCAAAGAACACCATTAGTGCCAATATTGTTTTCTCAGATGTAATAACTCTTCATTGACACCACCCATCATGAGATGTGTTCATTCAAATTTATTTTAAACTTGAATTTATGTAAACTATTAACTATATAAAAGGGGCTCCTTCATAGACATGCTACCTGACTAAAGTGTCTCAACAACTACTGGATGGATTGCCAGGAAATTTGGCACATAAATTCATGTCACCTCAAGTGGAGGCCTGCAAAATGTATTACATTCCAATCATCCTCAGCTGTAGTTTGTGCTACTGCTAGTTAGCAAATGTTAGTATACTAACACGCTAAATTAAGATGGCAAACATGGAGAACATTATACCTGATAAACATCAGCATGTTAGCATCTTTTTTTTGTTGTCTTTTGTCTCAATGTCTACAGCCACGCTAGCTCCTAAGGCTAGTCTTAGGTACAGCAATGATTTATGCTAATAGCTAACATCAGTATGCTAAGATCACGATTACAAAACTAACACACTGATGTTTAGCAGGTAATGTTTACCATGTTCACCGTCTTAGTTTAGCATGTTGTTGAGGGTTGTTGAAATATTTCAGTGTGGACCAAAGTTGTGGACTGACTGACATGCACATTGCTATGCTGGCATGTCGCTAGAATGAACTGTGACCCAGACCTAAAAATTCAAATTAAAAGAAATGTGAGGGGAACTATCTGAGCTGGGACTTGTAGGGGGCTCAGCGTCTTGCTCAATGACACTTCAGCAAAGCAGATGCTTGTTGTCAGAAGTTGAAGCACTGTCTCCTTACTCACTATGCCCCCTTGCTGCCTACGGTATTCTCACCCAGCTTCAGCCTATCCCGAGGGAACTCCCATTTGTTAGCATCATAAGTGAGCCTTTCACACTGCTCGTCCATGGGAATGTCCTCCGAGTCCAGGATCATAGACAGGTAGCCCGTCTTCAGATCCCCACCACTTGGCTGAAACAGTGTGAGAGAGAGAGAGAGAGAGAGAGATTATGTGTGATTTAATGAGCCTGAGTTCATTAATGTCTCTTCCCTGTCACTACAATACAACTGAACAGCAGTTTTCCAGTGATTCTGGTGCCCTTCCAACAAAAGGGGCCCAATCAGTGCAGTGGGTCTACGTGACTTATGGGAGCAGAGAGTGGCCCTGTTTTTCCTAAATACAAAGAAGAGCGGCCACTGAGAGCCAGATCAGTCACTTCTAATCAGTCATACACCCCCACAGTGTGTGTGTGTGTGTGTGTGTGTGTGTGTGTGTGTGTGTGTGTGTGTGTGTGTGTGTGTGTTAGTTGTAACTTTATTTTTAATTTTTGTTAAGTCAGTATCTGCTCCCCTGTGTGTAACAGGAGGGAAAATCCAAGGAAGGAAAAGTGTTGCAAAGGGAGGCTGAGGAAGTTCTTACTCTCTTTCGTCCACGGATGACAAAGACGATCAGTAACCAGAAAAACATGGCGATGACCACTGAGCCTATAGGAACAATCAGTTCCACATTAGTCTTTTCCTCTGCACCTAGAATAGACACAACAATATGAATTGCAGGAGTGTTCACAAACGGCCTTATGATAAAACGTGTCAAAGAACAGATCATACAACAATTTGACAAATTTGGAGACAGTTCTTTAGGGAAAAACATGGGACAGTCACAGTGGAATGTCGGTTATAATTGAAGTGGCGTGCCTTGGCAGCGCTGCATAAAGTTCAGACAGGTTTGTCATTGTCTTTGGAGTGTACACATGTGTATATGAGTGTCTCTGTTTGGGTTGGCGGAAGGAGACTGTTGGAATATGGACTGTAAGCAAACTTACAAAAAAAAAATGGTCAAATGGTCAGGAGTCCGCACGGACAACTACTGTCAAAGACCACTTGGAAAAGGCCTATCAGAGCCATAGTGTGTAACTACAGGCTGTAATGAACGTCTCTCTCCACTGCCATTCAGCTTAGGGACTGTACGGAAATTATTAGGGGGAAAGAGGGGGTCAGAAAATTTTACTGCTATTCTTTCTTTTTGCTGAAGGGAGAGTAGTGTAAATGTTTTATCTTTTCACTTTTTCTTATCCCAGATTAATTCTACCCTTATGTACTGTACAATGTTTTTCAATCAAATAGTTACATTAGAAAGATAACTTCCATTTTGAAGACATGAAATAAACATGCCCAGCCATGCGACTCAGGCACAATGTAATTGATTTGATGAGCATCTGATCGCATAAATGTCAGGCATAAGATTCAACTCCCCTCCCAACCCCAAAAACCTACGCAACGTCTCTTTTATTTGCTTGCTCTCCCTCCCTGTTGCTCTGTGAAACTCCCTCACATGCGGAGACTTTCTTGTTAGCGGGTCCGTCCTCTACCCTCCCTCGTTCAAAGGGCTGGCACCTGTGCAGGGAGCTACTGTAACTGGGTCTACATTTTGCTGGCGGGGACCAGGTCACGTAGGCCCCAATTCTAGTCACAGCATTTGTTTGTTTGTTGCGGTGTCTCTGTGTTCAGGACAGAAAAGAGTGGACAGGAGAGCAGAGGCTAGAGCTGGGGCAGAGCTGGCCTCTCCCTTTGTCCCGCAGTCCTCTCATTGTTTTCTATTTAGAAACTCCCGGGAGGATGTGTGCTAACTGGGCCAACTTCCTGTCATGTGGAAGTAAAGTTATTCTTACATCTTTGATATCAAACATGTTGTATTCATGATGTCAATTGGTGAAGCCTTGAGGTCAGATATAAATACAGTCTTCATGAGGAGTGTGGGTATTGTCAAGAAGGTAAGGCTAAAGTCTTTTGCATAAGCTATGAACAATATATTTTTTACTATCAGCTAGGTATGGATTACTGAACGGGCCTACCGGGAACAGGCCCAGGGGTCCAAGAGGTCAGTGTTGCCCTTTACCAGAGACTCAGTTTGAAGTGTGTGTGTTAATATTTCTTGTTGGAAAGTAAATGTTCACTAAATCTAGTAAATGGCTACAAAGAGACACAAAATGCCTACGAAGAGATGCAAAACAAATACAAAGGACATAAAACAATTAAAAGAGACTCAATACGACTACAAGAAGACACAAGACGACCAAAAAGAGACGCAAATAAACTTCTAAGAGACACAAAACAATTACAAACACACACAAACCGATCGAAAAGAGACACAAAGAGACAGAACAATTAAATAGAAACCCATAAAACATGTACAAAAAGCACAAAACAAGCAGTGTTGGGGAGGAGCAGAATACATGTACCGGCGTTATGAGTAACTGTATTCTGTTACAGTTATAATTTAAATAGTCGGTATTTAGAATTCAGTTACATTGTTGAAATCAATGGATTACATGACGATACTTCTCTGTTTCACGAGTTTATTCACTCTCTAAATAAATTAAGGCAACTCCATTTCCCAGAAGCCCCAATATGAAAAGGAAAAATGTATTAGCTATTTGTGTGATGAGTCACAATGGAGTCGGAACCGGCACAACAGAGCCAGGGCAGGAATGCCTTTCTATCTTGGAAATTCAAACAGCATTTCACATTAAAGAAAGAGAAGGGAAAACAAAATATAACTGTACATTACAACCTCTGCTTGCCACAACCAACCTCCTTTCAGCGTCCAAATGACTCCACCTCCAACCTGAAGAAGCATCTTAAAGTAAGTTTTTTTTTTTAAATTAGCCTGGGGTAGTCATCTGCTGTAGTTTTACTGATCACCTTGCTTTTTTATAGTTGTATCAGGTAGCTATCTGCTTAGTTGACGTGCAACTTTACATTTTCCTACGTGCTGATTTACTAGCCCCAGAGCCGTTGAAAGACTGACTAGCTCCTTTTGACATGCTAGCTAACGTTAGCAAAAATTAGCTCGTGGTAGCTTAGACTGCGGTTAGATTTTTGTAGTATGCAGTTCGGGACTACACATACAACAATCTATCTGCTTGTTCAGGTACACATTCAGCCAGTTGGACCAGAAGAACACCCCAGAATAGGCCTGTTTAGTAAACTGTATGTGATGGCCGCATTCCTACACTTAATGCGGAAGTAATCCAAGTATTCAGAATACATTACTCAGAGTGAGTTTGAGATTGAGATTTAAATGTAACGGAATACGTTACAAATTGCATTATTGGCCATGCATTCTGTATTGAAAGTATTATTCCCAACACTGAAAACAAGTACAAAGAGAAGCAAAACGACCACAAAGAAACTACATTGAGACAGAACGACTACAAAGAAACTCAAAAAGACTACAAAGAGACACAAAAGAACTATATTGAGACAGAACGACTACAAAGAGAAACAAAACGATGACTCCTCCTGGGGGCTACATGTAGGTAGAAGGGGTGGGGGCCTTTTACAAGGAGCCCATTGTCTTATAGTCCATCTATGCTAACAGCAAACGCAAAAACTAATATATCAGGTATGATTCGGGGAGGGACTGACCTTCAGTAGTCAAATAGGCCTGTGAGGTGTCACAGCCACGGCTGTTACATGCACTACATGTGTACAGACCGCTGTCCTCCTTCTTCACGCGCTGAATTGTCAGGATGTGGTTGTGCTGACTCAGAATCACACCTGAAAGTAGTCCGTACAGTTATTTTAAAAAGCTGTTGCAACTGATGAAGTGAGTCCATGTTGATTGGAAAACTATGCACCGTCTCACCTGAGCCCTCCACCACAGTGTGGTTGTTCTTGGTCCACACCACCGTCGGCTTCGGCGTCCCGGCAGCATCACAGAGGAGACTGATGGTTGCACTCACGTTAACTTTCTGATCGGTTAAATTATTAAGGATCCTTGCTGCCTCAAGACCTAAAACCCGGAATCAAAGTCAATTAATTTCAAAAACACTATAACTTTACTATACTATAATACTTGCAGAGTAATCCTCATATTTTCTTAATGTATGGTACTGTATATTCTTCATGATCCTACTATTCATATATTCTGCCCTGTCTAAAGATAGTGTAACTGCACTGACAACAAATAGAATAATCTCACTCTAAAGGCATTAAGCACCACTTAAAGTTTGAAAATCTGACAAATCTTTGTTTTTTCAATGCACAAACCTGTGAGATTTACTTACAATCAAATTTTCCAATGTGAAACAATAACAATTGGTAATTGTATCAACCTTTACAACTCAAACAGATGAAACACACAACATCTAAACCCTTCCTGATAATAGACAACTGTACATTTTTCTTACTTTTGAGAGAAAGACGGCGTAGCAGGCAAGTTCTCTCCTGAGTCTTGATGTTTTCCACCTGACAGGCATACAGACCCTCATCCTGACGGGACGCGTTGGCCAGTGACAGCTCCAGGGCGACGTTGGCGCCCTGCAGGCTGGACTGCACGACGTGCGACAGTGAGAGGGAGCGACAGGGCTGTACCGCCGCAAAATGCTCCGACTCTGAGATGTTAGTCACACGGAACCATGCGAGGTTGCCGTAGATCAGCCTGTCGGCCTTACACCGCAGAACCACATGGTCCTCCTCTAAGGGCTCAGTGGATGGAGACACGCTCACCTCAAGGCCACCTATACCGCGCACAGATGAGGACTGAAATGTAGTCATGGTTACAGAGAGAGCTAGTGGTGGAAGAAGTATTCCGATCCTTACCATAAGTAAAAAGTACTATTACCACACTGTCAGAATACTCTGTTACAAGCAAAGGTCTTGCATTGAAAATGTTACTTAAGTAAAAGTATGTAAGTATCATCAGGAAAATGTACTTAAGGTATTAAAAGTAAAAGTACTCAATGCAGAAAAATCCTCATTTTTTATAAACTGGAAACAATCAAAACAGCTCTGTCAATCAACTAAGTGTTTAATGCTCTAATCATTTCAGCTGGACTTGTAGGCCATTATATTATATTGCTTGAGTTAATGTACTTAGTTACCTTCCACCACTGGAGAGAGCCCACATGACTGAGAAAGAAAGAAAAAGTGCTCACGTGTGACGTGGAAAAAGATGATGTGTGAATCCTCTCCTACTTTGTTGGCAGCCATGCATCTGTAGAGGGCATGGGCCTCAGCTTTCTGAATCTTCAAAGAGCTGGCGATTTTCTGGGGAAATGCATTTTACTTTGTTAATAATTGCACATGAAATATAGTCAAAATGCAACATCCACTGTTTAACTGATAGGATTCTTATTTTGATGGACAGCGGGGTGAAAGGGGGTGGAATCAAGAGGAATTATTGACCTTTTGGGCATGCTCAGCGTCAATCATAATTCGTTCTACAGGCTTGTGACCGGTGCTATTGCTGATATCTCTCCAACCTGTACACTCGGCCAGCTGTACCTCAGACTTTACCAGCCCTGACCTGTTGGCAAAAACAAACAGAAACCAGGTGATACTTACAAATCTTTTTGCTATGATTGCAATTTCCAGTGCAGTGTCACACTTTTGCAGAAGTTTCTCTTTCACTCGCATACACCAAATACATTTTTTTACACTTACAAATGAAGAACTGTGATTTTCACTGTTACAGTCATGTATTTGTTTTCCATATGTATCATTTTGTTTCCATTTGCAAAAATGTCCAGCTTAATGTTTTGTTATGCAACTTATTTTTAGTTGAGGCAGAGACAAACTACCAATCCAAATTCAGAAACACAGAAATAGCTGTGTATTTTATTAATTGTAAAATTGGGTACATGATAACTAGAGAAAGAAAGTATGCAAGAAGACACGCAGCTTCAGCAGGAAGAAGGTTTTTTTTTTTTTTTGGACTGAGAGCACGACGGGAACAACAGGAAACATAGTGCAGGACTGAGGAAGTGCTCGGATGTGTAGGCAGGAGATAAGGGAACCTGCTGATGGTCTTCTCTGGCCAAAGCCGCCACTCACACACACCTCCTCCTTTCTATCAACACTCGTCAAATCACGGCATACCTGAGGAAACTGTCGTGTAACCACCCGTCTGTGTACTGCACGGACAGAGCTGCCATCTTAAAGGGCTAATCCAGAGAGGTTAAAAACAAATCTCTGATTGTACAAAAATACACTCTGAGTCTGAATAACTGATGTCCTTCTAATCAAAATGGACATTGTGACGAGCATGAATCACATCCGCTGATCTGCATCAGGTCAGAGTGCACTCTCATTGTCTCCTCTCTTGTTTTTGTCAACATCACGAAAGCAGCTACTCCAAATTTAACAACCTGTTGACAATGAGTGACTGGGAAGCATGTGAACACTGCGTGCAAGTCCCAAATCTCTCTCTCTCTCTCTCTCTCTCTGTGTGACTCTCTCTCTCTCTCTCTCTCTCTCTCTCTCTGTGTGACTCTCTCTCTCTCTCCCTCTCTGTGTGACTCTCTCTCTCTGTGACTCTCTCTCTCTCTCTGTGTGACTCTCTCTCTCTCTCTCTCTCTCTGTGTGTGACTCTCTCTCTCTCTCTCTCTCTCTCTCTCTCTCTGTGACTCTCTCTCTCACACACTGAAGAAAGGTGATTTACAGAAAGGCCTTTGGACAGTCCTCTTTAGACATCTACTGCCATCCAATGTTCTATTACAGAAAGTGTATGAAACCCATGACCACATTTGTACATTCTGTCATTGTTGCACTATAAGTTATTGTGAAAATAATTTATTAAATTTTTTGCTGGGGACCCCCAGGAACCTCTTCAAGGACCCCTAGGACTTTGGAAACCACTGCTTTTGTGGACCCAGCAACATGAAGTATACTGTACTGTACTCACTATAATTCACTTTGAATATCCTGATAACTGTAAGAAAGACATTTCTAACCACATTTCTAACCACACTTGTCCAACTTTTTTTTTTCTCTCTCTCTCTCTCTCTCTCTCACACACATACACACACACACACTGAAGAAAGGTGACTTACAGGAAGGCCTTTGGACAGTCCTCTTTAGACATCCACTGCCACTGGATGTGTGCAGGTGTGGGAAATCCACGGGCCGTGCACCTTAGGGTGGGGCTGCTGCCGTACGGGTACACATCAGTATCCACCGCCACCTCCTTCTCGATGATATGAGGAGGCACTGTAGAAGAAAGAGTGACAACAAAGAGTTATCACCACAGTCTCTCGACCCAAAAAAAGGCAGCTCAAGAAGAAATTTAAAAAAGAAGAAACAAAAAGGTAAAGTAGAGAGAAAACATGCCGTTGACGAGCAGCTGGAAAGAGCGTCTCTGTTCCTCTTTGGTAATCTTATTGGTCAGGACCATAGTGTAATTCCCTGCATCCATTTCTGTGACTCTCCGGATGATGAGAGCATCACTTTTCTGTTTTATTCTGTAATCATCCTTCAGCGGCAGGCCATTTTTTAACCTGGGCAGACAACGGAAAGCACTGTTACAAAGTCATCTGTAACATAAAGTATCTGGATCAACATGCAAAGGACTCAACGGAAAGTTATCCTCAGCACACAGACTATAACTTCTTAACATGCTACCAAAGATGTGTAGCAGGGATGCACCGAATCCAGGATTCGGATTCTGCCGAATATTGGGCTTTTTGACAGGGTTGGGTTTCTGCCGAACCTTAGAATTTTTTTCCACTGAAACTGAGCCCTAAACTTGCACTACGCGTCCTACGCTGGTCGACGTAATGACGCCGCCATTGATTACGGGAAGGAGTTTACGTAGGTGGAGCGTTCAATGCAGTAGGCTGTGAGAAAGTGAAAATGGAACTCGTGAGCAGAAAAAGTGTAGTTTGGCAGTACTTTCAGTCAAAAGAAGGCCAATCAAGTCCAGCTACATGTTCAATCTGCAATGCTGATTAGTCTGGTGGTGGAGAGGACCCTAAACAATACACAACATCACCGCTGTTACAACATTTGGTATGAAACATCCGAAAGAATATGAGTTGTGCTTGAAGGAATCTACAGACAGCAGCCAAAATGCAGCAACTTCAGGTACGGCAAAGGAAGGACAGGGACTTGGTATTCGGTTTCAGATTCGGCAGAATGTTAACCAGTGGATTCAGTATTCAGCCGAACCCCAAAAATCTGGATTCGGTGCATCCCTTATGTGTAGTAGGGATTTAGCTGATTAATTGTATGACAAACTGCTGCTTGTACAGTGGTTATGCTGCAACTAGTTCTTCTACTGAGAACATACCATTTATAGTCGGGCTCTGGGTAGGCCGAGTACTTGATAGGGATAGACGTTTGATCTCCCACATTTACCTCCGAAACCTTCGTCCACGGCTCTTTCATATCAATGAAAGGCTTTTCTGGAAACACAACCACAATCACAAAATATTTCAACATAGAAATAAGCTTACATTAAAGAAAAACAAACACATCACGTGAGATATCAAACACAGTCAAAGTGCTGAAAGGAGTATTGTAATCTGACTATTTAACTTCAATCATTGTTACTGGGGAAGAATACGGCCCATGTGAGATTTCTGTTGGTTAAAGCCATATTTTAGCTGAATTAACTACGGTCTTTTAAGAAAGAAAAGGTGGAGATATTTTATGTAAGAACCTCCTCTTGAACTTTTATGATTCACAATGAGCCCCAAAACTGAAAATGTTATCAGACAATAAGTCAAAAATGTCTCTATCCCTGTTGTGGATCTAATAAAGGATTATCTTAACTTATCTTATCCAGCAAAAAAACTACAAGAAAAAAAATAACTTTCTGGGAAAAGTAAAGGAAAAGTAATAAAGGTGCTCTAAGCGATGTCACGCCTTTTTTAGACTACAACATTTTTTGTCACATACAGCAAACATCTCCTCACTATCTGCTAGCTGCCTGTCCCCTGAACACACTGTAAAAAATGTGGTCTCTGTAGACAGCCCAGGCTCCACAAACGGCAACAAAAACAAACTGGCCAACCTGCACCACCAAACATAACAAACAGTCTTCCAGCCAATAACCTACAAGAAGGATTTTGGGGGTGGGGGTTGCGGGGGTTAGTGGAAGGAAGCACGGAAGGGAGGGGGAGGGGACGGGATGAGGAGGAGGGAGGGGTGAGCTAGCCTCCGTTTTGTTTGAAAATACTTTGAACGTCAGCAAGAAGTAACGTCACCCAACATCACTTATGGCGCTTTTCCATTACATGGTACCTGCTCGACTCGCCTCGACTCTACTCGCTTTTTTTGGTTTTCCATTACAAAAAAAAGTACCTGGTAGCTGCTAACAGGTACTTTTTTTAGTACCACCTCAGTCGAGGTTCCAAGCGAGCTGAGGTGAGCCGAAAAGGTGACGTGAAAGCGACAGACGGGGGTGTCCTGAACAAACTCGCTATTTTTAAATAGTTTAGCCAGCTGTGTTTTTTTTTTTGCTGCCTCCAGCTTCATTTGAAACAAAAAAAAACAACACACCTTCGACGTTCTGTGTGTGTGTCGCGTTAGGTCACGGCAGTTTACTGCGGCGCCGCTTGTTTACAGTCCTGCGGAGGCTCCAGGCAGAGCTTTCGCCGTAGCCTACGTACACACACACACGGCCGGCTCCACGCACACACCAGCGTACAAGTATAACCATCAGGCCACTTCCATCGGCTACGGAGAAAGCTCTGCGTGGAGCCTCCACAGAACTGTAAAACAAGCTCAAATGGCCTGATGGTTATACTTGTGCGCTGGTGTGTGTGCGTCGAGCCGGCATATAAGACGACCAGCCACGCTGAGGCAGTTCTAAAATCTGCAATGGAAAATGGACGCACAGTGTGCCGTGTCGAGTCGAGGCGAGTAGAGTCAAGGCGAGGCAAGCAGGTACCATGTAATGGAAAAACGCCATTAGAGCACCTTTAAAATAATGTTTCCAAAATCGTTTCAGTGGTTTATCAACTCTTAACAGGGTGAACGGCACTTCTGCATTCACTTATCGTCTATAACCGCACTATGCATGTTTGCCAGATCGGGTATAAGTGCTTTACATGAAAATGATTCAAATACAAGAATAAAAGTGACAGTGCAGTATATGAAATTAAACATTAAAGAGCAGTTAAAAACAGTTAAAAATACAAAAGCAGATAAAATACGAGATTTTATGGTGCTAGTATGGGACAATGTATAAGCCGTTGCTCTATACACGTAATCCACCCGCAATCCTTGCCGTTCCCAGAACAGGCCGGTCCCACCGGTCTTACTTTTTAATTTCTCTTTATATGCTTATATAGATTTTCATACAGTTTTAACAATGCAACTTCAGTATAAGAAATGAACAATTATTTAGGGGGGCCGAAGAGGAAAAGTGCTTTGGTGTTGCTTTAAGAGTAATTTAGGTAAGGAGTCCTTTTTGTAAGTAGCAACAAGCCTGTGGAACAGGTTGCGTGGAAATGTAAAGATTTTAGGAGGTTTCTCTCAGGTTTTAATTTAGGAGGTTTTAAGCAGGCACTGAAAAAATGGCTCAGATGCCAATCTTAGTATGTTCTTTTTATTACTGTATTGTCTTGATGGATCTATTTAATATATGTATGGATGTGATGATTGATACTTGATCTGCTGCCACCATGGGACCACCATGGAAATAAGCTCCAGGGCTTTATTGTGTTATCCTGACTTTTTTTTTTTTTCTTATAACGAAAGGGTCAAATAAAATCAATCAATCAAAGGAACTAAAAAATGTTCGCCCTGAATGAGAGGAAACTGCATGCGTTACGATTAGAGCATAACCGACCCACTTTAACTTTCATATCTTTATATCACATTCTTAACAATATCACAGATTCTCCAAATATAGCATATATGTCAGGCTGAATTGCAGGGAAAGATACACACATCAAAACCCTCAGCGGTCTGTAAGAGAGAAAAACATGTCCTAGGGTCTATAAGCTCTCATGAATGAAAGTAGCAAAAGAACTTGTGGATAAGATAAATAATTTGTCAGATAGTTTTTAGTCAACATACATACTTTACTCTTCATTATTGACAAAGTATTAGAAACAGCTGCCTACAACAACATTATTTTACAGTTCACCTACCATACACTTTGAGAAATGCTGAGGCACTTTTCTCCATCTGCCCACTGGATGCAGTGCAGGTGAATTCTCCGGTGTGATCCACTGTCACGTTCTCCACTATAAGTGTGTTGGACAGCTCCAGGGAGTTCCACAGCTTCTTCTTGTGGGGTGTTGAGTGGCTCGTCTTCGAACCGTTCACCGAGGTCTGACGTGAGAGAGACAATTATGTGGGCCCTTCAGAATAATTGTTTAAATTGAGACCAGAAGAGAGAAATGACCAAACGTCGGCTTCAGTCTACCAAGCTTTAAAGCTGCAACGATAGTCGACTTATCATTAAGGTCGATTGACAGAAAAATCATCTATTATCTATATCAACTATTTTGATAATCGAAAGAGTAATTTTTCATGCACAAATGGCAGAAAATGCCATATGGTCACCTTTGCACTTTGGCCTGGTGTAGAGATAAAGGGAAGGATTCCTGAAAGCAGGAAGTAAGGAGTATGTGCCGAGACAATAGGAAGTAAGATATAACACTTCTAGCGTCTCTGTCTGTCTGTCTGTCATTAGCGGTGTGTAAAAGCGGCTGATAGAAGGCTGTCACTTAAAGTATACAAGGGCATTGAACATCACAAAGGATGAGCAGAGAAGCCTCGGGCACTGACCAGGGCCCAGCCGGAGTGCGTCCAGTTGAATTCGATGCCCACGTTGAGCTCGGTTTTGGCAGTGCAGCTGAGCACCAGCAGCTCCCCCACAGACAGCCTCACATTCGTGGGGGTCAGGGTGAGTTCATAGATCTTGTATCCTGCGGAAAAGGGAGAGAAGACACGGCAGTCAGTCGACGGCCCATTGTTCTCCTGAGACTACCAACTCTCTCTCTCTAGCTCTCTCTCTCTCTCTCTCTCTCTGTGCCTACTCTGCCTCGCTCGCTCAGTACTCCACCAAGTCCCTCTTTCACTTACTTACTATCAGTCCACACTCACACACACAAACACGCACGCACACACACACAAACTAAAATCTGCATTAGGAGGTCTGTCCACTGTGTTGGTCATTCAGTCCAATAACACATGCAGTCAATTACTACTATTTTGACTTCTACATGTAATACTTTGCTGTATGTGAATCTTTCTCCATCTTACCGACAACAGCAACAATGTAGCGAGGGGACTTGAACGTCTCATTTCCAATCTGGGTCTGGCAGTACACGACGCCGGCGTAGCTGATCAGATGACTGGGAACAGTGAAACCCGTCCTGGCGTCCCACAGAAAGTCCTTCCCATCAGGATGAAGCTCCTTATTTGGATACTTCTGACAGACACAGACATTTACTGATTTTGAAAACAGAAACCAACAACACCAGAACATTTTACACATGAGCACCCTTTTCTGGCTATGTAAATAAGATCATATTACTTTCTTTCTTTCTTTCTTTTTTTTAAACACCACATTAGGTGAACAAGCTCTGTAAACTGATATGAAATTATCAGGGGGCGTTGATAATAAAGGAACTGATGTCACTCCTGAGAATGTGTCTTTAAGCATGTTAGCCGGAAACCACATTTTGTCTCAGTTCAACTGGTTTAAAGAGGCACTCCACTGGTTTTACGCTTTTTTGTACACATTTAACAGTTTACTCTTTATGTGGAGTACAGCTCATTGAAAACAGTTGTATAACATCTATATAATCTGTGATGCTAGAGGAGCTTCATAAAGTCAGAAAAACACCCCCAATGATGTCATCATTGTTGTGTCTTGGGCTTGGAAACAGAAGGAAAAAATATAACAGAAAGTCTGTGTCAGGAACTGGTGCATTGCCCACCAGATATGGAGTGGTAAAAGGTAATGATGCTTTGGTAGCATTTTGTAAGATCCCGTGATTTTAGAGCTTGACACATACTAGGGAGAAAAAAAATCATAACTTAATTTTTTTGCTTTGATTTTGACCATTCTATTTTAAACCTGCAACCCTTTAAAATGAGATGGGATATGAGATTGTTGTCATGCCTTTCATGCTACAGAAGTTGCTCCAGCTTGTGCAACACTTTAGATTTCCCAAAGAAAGAACATGAGGAGAACGGAAAGAACTCTTCCTTACAGTATGGAGCGTAACGTTGAGATTCTCCACCGAGCCTCGGCACGGTATGACCACCCACTCTCCCTCACGGATAAACACCACCTCGTATTCCTTCTCAGACGGCACAAACGGCACCTTGTCATCTAAAATCAAATGTGCAAACATCAGATAATGTGTTAAGTTAAGAACAAAGTGGAATCAACACAACACTGACAGGGCCACAGTGAGGAGGTGGTCAGGGTGGAACTGGCTGCTCTTATATTTGGTCATCTCTGTTTTATGGTATTTTTAGGATTTAAATGTTGACAGTGACACTATTTGCCTTAATATTACTCATAAAAAAATCAACAATTTAACTAAGGCTATGTTTAGACGGAAACGATCTGAAATAAAAACGCAAAAGTGGCGTTGCGTTCTCACTTTTTATTTCGCGTTTAGACAAACGTTTTGAGGGGGGAAATCTGCGTGCATATGGTGACGCAAAAGTGTGTGAAATTCGATGTAGTATGCACACCAGGCAGCTAGGTGGTAGTGTGAAGCACTGCCACACAACACCACCAAGTCCGCGCGCCTGCATAGAACCTTCCTTCTACTTCTCTCCCTCTCCTCCTCCTCTCCCTAGTAGCGAGAAACCAAAACATGGTGAAGCGAACAACAAAAGCTTACAATTTGGTCTAGACAGACAAGGAGGTGGAGTTATTGTTCCAAACAACCAAAGATTACGAAGCCACAAAGGCACAACAGGGCGTGGACTGGGAGTCCTGCCACTCAAAATATACAGACATACGGACCGAATTTCTTCAGCAGTATCCTGTACCTGGAGAGACATCATATCCACTCGAGAAAGACGCTATCTGTAAAAGTCAGATATCATCAAAGCTGAAAGTCATCCGGACCAAGTATAGGCAGGCTGTGGATACCCAACGGCGAGTGGCCATAGGCGAGTAATCACTCTACATTTTGATTTATGTAACGAAATATGGGGGTGCCACCGTGAGCAGATTGGAGAAGACTTTTGCGTTTTTACCCTTTAGACGGGAATGCGACGGTGGAGCGTTTTCAAGATTTCCACTCTAGAGGGTGGTTTTACTTTTTTGCGTTTTTAAGCCCCAAAAACGCCGTCGCCGTCTAAACGAAAGGCACATCTGATGAAATATTTTGTCGTTTTCAGCCACGTCACAACAAACCACAGCCTCATCATGCCACTGCCATCATCATCACTCCAGCTACCACAAACAAAATAAGGTTAAAATGGGTTATACCGCGAACAAACACATAAGCGGCTGCTGAAGTCTTGCCATCTTCGACTTTCAGGTCTCTGTAGGAGCACTGGTACTGCCCGGTTTCATTGACAGTGGCGTTGGAGATGCGCAGTGTTGTGCAGAAGAGTCCCGATCCGCTGCAGTCACTGGTGGAGAAGCGAGAGCTCGTAGGAGGGGTCTTCCACCTCAGGTACTGACGGCCTCTGTTAGTCAAGAGATAGAGAGCTCTGTCTGTATGTTTGGGTATGGATCAATGGATGGATTCAACTCAGTAACATTCATACATACCTGCATGTCAGTTCCAGGTTGTCAGATCTGTTCATCCTGTGAATGCCATAGATGTTCAGCACTGGTGGGTCAGGCATAAACCGCAGTTCGATTGCTGCAGGAATCAACAATTCAATCACAACAAAGACACGATCAACAGAGATGATGTCAGCCTGTACGGCTCTGACAAATAATAGCTACATAAAGGGTAGAGATGTTCCGATACCGATATTGGTATCGGCTCCGATACTACCTAAAACGCTGGTATCGGTATCGGGAAGTACTGGAGTTAATGCACCGATCCGATACCACGTAATAAAGCCCTAAAGAAAATCTACGTTAAAGTAGTTTATTTATGTTCTTTTTCCGTTATAACTGACTGTCAAACTGGAGAATAAAAGAAAGTTCTGTGACGTTCATTGTTCATGTTTCACAAAGAGTTTAACCTGAGCCAGACTGACAACAAAGCTATAAATAATATCACATCCATACAGGGATAGTAGTATACACTTGTTAAAACATAATTAAATATATGACACACTGGTATCGGATTGTTACTCGGTATCGGCCGATACGCAAGTTCAGGTATCAGAATCGGGCCATCTCTAATAAAGGGGTCAGGGGTCTTTATTGTTCCCAATAACTCGCACAGTATGGTCCTTAGACATGTTTTATGGAAATGAAATCAGGTCAGAAGCATGAGGAAGAAACTTGAAGTACAATACAGAAAACAGTAGGGCTGTTTTGTAACTGGCTCTCTGGCTACTCGGGGCCATTTTTCCACTGCTGCAGAAAATGGCGGAGCTGTGTCAAAACAGGAAGCAGGGGAAGATGGGAAGGGTCGGGCTCAATGACCAAGCACAGTGTGGCCTAGGTGGGGTTCCTGTTTCTGAGGATACAGGCTGCCCACCTCCTCCCTGTGAGGCCCTAAAGCACATTATGCATTGTATGGAGAAAAAAAAATGGTTTTAGGCCCGACCAAGTAGGCATTATATAAGTTTGCCTTAGTTTAACTTAATGACCTCTACATTAGCGTTTCACTTTAACAATTAAAAGCTGGAATTAAGACTGCAATAAATTCTTCTTTGATTTTCTATAATAATAATAATAATTTTGTTCCTTTTCGCAACAGAAATTAGCTTGCACACACTACAATACTTGTCCATACTCTTCCTATTTCAAATGTATCCAGTGAACAGATTTATGCAGCTGTTCATAAATCACAAAGTATTCAGCAGTATGACAGTCCTCATAGTCCCAGCTGAGGACATTTTTGGACGAATTGACAAAGAAATAAAAACAATGTGGTAGAATATTATTTTAGACTATGACAAAGCTCCTTCAGTTTGTTATTTATCTGAAAACATTAGTTAAGGTATAAAATAATTGATGAGTATTGAATGTATTCTCTTACCAGCAACGCAACTGATTTTCAGAATAATGCCAAACAGTGGAATGACAGAGACTGGCTGAGCCATCATCCAACTGAAGACATAGACAGAGTCCTCATGAACATCTAATAAAATAAAAATAAAAAAAACTTCACTGCGTATTGATAATCCTACGCGCTCGGTGCTAATCCATTGATTTGTGATGTTTTATATTCCACTCCGGAGAAAGTTTGCGGCGCCACAAAGTCATGAAAACTAGCGGCAGCAGAGCGGCAGTGGCCGGAGATCAGCAGCAGTACTGTAGCGTGTAAAGTGCGGCGGGCTCAGTGTGTCCCCATGGAGCTGCTACTGCGGAGAGGATGGAGAGACGGAGACGCGGACAGCGGATCAGCCTGCAGGGGAGGAGCGACACTCTCTCCCCCTGGAACTAAAAGCTACCACATGAGCAGTGTTGTAACGTGACGACGTACAAATACTTAGTTACTGCACTCTACCCTTGTGTTGTCTTCTCGTCGACCAAGCAACTTTGTTGTCACTTTTGCCGTGTGTTTCTGCGCTTTTTTATTTTGGAGAAGGTTATTCTCTTTTTTTTTGCGCCACGTTTTTCAAGCTTTTTTTCAACGTTCTTTTAACAATTTGTTTCTTCAAATGCTATAAAATTGAATAAAACACCCAAATTCAATGTAAGTAGTGAACTGGTCACTTATTGTACTTGTGAGGAGCGTGTATGGAAACATCCACGTTATGTTTTTGGACAATTCATTTCTGATATACAAACTTTTTGAAAATGGGTCAGATTTGACTCGAGGACAACAGGAGGGCACTCTTGTATGAAGTACTCAAAAGCAATACTTGAGTAAAAGTACAAGTATCTTCCCAGAAAATGTCTCCTTTTAGAATATTACCTGAGTAAAAGTCTTAAAGTATCTGATATTTACAGTACTTAAGTATTCATAGCAATTTTCTGATATTAAATGTACTTAAGTAGAAGTAAAAGTAAAAAGAAACTTTGATTATGAACTTTATGGCCAAAGGAGTGTAATGTTATCTTCATCACCACTGTCGTCAGGTGGTCATCGTCTGTTACCATGGCGGCAGAGCCTGCAGCAGGTGCTTCCATGACACTATCAGTCATTATGCTTCCTCCTCTTCTTCTTTAGTTTTGGCCTATGGTTGTTTTTTTTTTGCCACTTGGCCACAAACAGGCATCACGTCACCAACTGGAATGGAGGGTGCATATCTTGGCAATTTAGGAGCAATGATTTGCCAAACTTCCTTTTTTTCCAGAGTAATACATTTCTTCTGATTATATTTTGTAGTAGCGAGTAACTAAGATGCTTAGGGGAAATGTAGTGGAGTAAAAGTATGCATTTTATTTAGGAAATGTAGTGGAGAAAAAGTAAAAGGTTCCGGAAAGTAAGGTACAGATTCTACATGAAAATTCTACTTAAGTACAGTAGTGAAGTATTTGTACTTTATTACATTACAACACTGCAAGAGGGTTAAGAATAATTTTCACGTATCTGTACTTTACTTCGTTATTTATATTACTGGAAACTTGTACTTTTACTCCACTACATTTCCTCTCGGCGTCTTCGTTACTCGTTACTTACAAGAAATGTTTTCGTACGTTGGAGTGAACAAAATTGTTTAATTCTGTTTCTGTTTTTCTCTTTGTTGATGTCAGACTTTGAATTTGATGTTTAATAAAGGGTGGAGACCCTGAATATTATGCTTTACTATAAGGAAACCACAATAAAGTTAATTATCAAAGTTTTTCTTTACTTTCACTTTTACTTCTAATAGTTAAGTTCATTTAATATAAGAACATTAGTTCTGATACTCAAGTACAATACATGTCAGATACTGTAAGACTTTTACTCAAGTAATATTCTAAAAGGAGACTTTAACTAATACCAAAGTCATTTTCTGGTAAGATACTTGTAACTTTTGCTCAAGTATTGCTTTCAAGTACTTTATACAAGACTGTACACAGTGGTGTAGTCAGAGTGATACGCAGGTATACGCAGTATACCCACTAAGAAAGCTCCAGGATTTCCATATACCCACTCAAAAATGCCCAATGACACACAACAACATACTTTCCATTATATTTTTTGATATATTTTGAATTGTCATCTGTGTTTTTCTTCTTCACATAGGCTAAATAAAGGGCATAAAAGTGTATCCCAATACAGGAAATGAAATCATTGATGCTCAAAACTTCCTTGGGGGAGGACACCCAGAACCCCCACTATGATATGCCCCCCCTCTCACCCCAAAGTCATATATATATATATATATATATATATATATATATATATATATATATATATATATATATATATATATGTATATATATATATATATATATGTATATATATATATATATATATATGTATATATATATATGTATATATATATATATATATATATATATATGTATATATATATATATATATGTATATATATATATATATATATATATATATATATATATATATATATATATATATATGTATATTACTTGTATATTACTTGCATATATGCATGCAAGTAACATTCTTCGCAGGTCAAATTAATGATTACCTACATTGAATTTTGGGTGTTTTATTCAATTTTATAGCATTTGAAAAATAATGTAAATGGTTTTAAAACAGTATCCTGAAAGTAAACTTTTACATAAACTGTGATCCACTCAACATCCTCTGATTCCTAATTTCTGCTCTTTTTTTAACTCAAAAATGAGGTATGATGTCAAATAGATTATTGTTATTGACTATGAATTACAAAAAGTGTTGAAAAAGGTGACAAAAACTTTTTAATAAAGCGTCAAAAGCATCGAAAAAAAATGTTCATTTTCAATTTTGACCCGGAAGGAGAACAGGTTCATGGTCGACGGGAAGAAAAAATAGCAAATAATAGCAATAATACGGTGTATAAATGATACATGTAAAATCCATCCATGCAGTTTTCCTTTAGTAATAAAAAAGTATTAATACCAGAAATCAAATTAGGCTATTAATTATGCTGAATGGCACACTTAATAATAATATATAATAATACATATTATAGGAATATAATTATTGATGCATACATTTAAGGCAGTGCTGATTTATAGGCCTATTATATAGACCTAACATTTTGTATTTATAAGTAAGCTAACTATTGTAGTTGTCTAACTAAAGCTGTTAGATGAATGTGAGTAAATAGTACAACATTCCCCTCCAAAATGTAGTGGAGTAGAAGTAAGTTATAAAGTAAAATAAAAGTAAAGCACAAGAAGGAAGGCTACCACCAAATTGTACTTAAGTAAGCCCCTGCAGAACTTGAGTAAATGTAGTTACATTCCACCACTGGTAGTTATTAATAAGCTACTTATCACTAAGTCAAGTATTTATAGTGTATTTATGTAAAACTTTGGTTTTTAAATAACATTGATTAACCTGTTTTCCACCAAAAGAACTGCAATGTTTTTAAAAATGCATTTAATGTAGAATAAGAAACAATTGAGCACTTGATTACATATAAATGACAGCTGAATGCCGAATCAGGCCAGGGGCGTAAAGTGTGTGTAGGGGCCCCTTCCCTACTTCCTGCCTTTTTTGAAATATGTTAGGTCCATATGTGTTT
>CM042322.1:3254334-3279334 GCA_023566125.1 Zingel zingel
CATGAAACACCAATGCACTTACATTCAACTTCCTTACTACTCCGCTACATCTCAGAGGGAAATATTGTTCTTCTTACGCTGCATTAACGGTATATTTATCTGTACATTTATCTGTAGTTGTAGTTTACAAGATACATGGCAGAAAAAAAACTTTACATAAAAAAAAATGTATGCACTTACAGTGCTTTATTTACCTACTAACAGTCTATAAAGTGGTTAAAATTCCACCACACTATTAAAATGCAGCTTTCATGTTAATCCATCAGTAATTATAATGATCTAATGTCTATATTAATATTAGGCCAATTTAGGTCAAATGTGGAAGGCAGACCTTTTACTTGTAATTATGTGAGTATTTTTACGTTGTGATACTGTTACTTTTACATTAGTAAAGAATCTTAATTAGAGCTGAAATTATAAGTTGATGAAGTGATAAATTGGATATCTGATTGACAGAAAATTAACCAGCAGCTAGTTTGACAATTAAATAATCGTTTAAGTCATTTATTAAGCTTATTCCAGCTTCTTAAATGTCAAAATTAGATTTTTGGTTGGACAAAATAAACAGTTTCAATATGTCCACTCAGATATTGGCATTTCTTACTGTTTTTTGTTTGTTTTTTTACATTTTATTAACCGATAATTTGACAACGAAAATAATCGTCAGTTGCATAATCATTGGCTGTAGCCACAATATGAATACTATTACACTACTGCATTACTATATTTTACTTTGTATGTTCAAAGTCAAACTGATGCATGTTTTGAGAGACATTGACCAGACTTTATGGTCATTATGGCACATGGACAATAACTTTTTGTTAGATAAGTAGCCATGGAATTACAAATTTCACTACC
Organism: Zingel zingel; assembly: GCA_023566125.1. Lineage (NCBI taxonomy): Eukaryota > Metazoa > Chordata > Actinopteri > Perciformes > Percidae > Zingel > Zingel zingel. The sequence goes on from CM042322.1 coordinate 3,255,193, forward strand.
TTGCATATAACTAACTTATTACGATGAAATAATTCCCTGGCATTTCCTAGGATCAATTTCACCCGGAACTATTGTGACCGTTTCCCGACGGTCTCTATTCTGCGTGGCACAAAACAATGTCCACAAGCTTGAAAATGACATGGGGCTCAGTTAGCTATGCTTTCAGCTTTGCTGATGTTTTATGGTCTTTTCTGGCTTTGTTTTTCCTTCTGGCTTTCTGTGCTCACAAAATCTCATTACACCTGCCGAGAAAATATGAAACATGTCGTGTTTACATGCTATTTCAGGATCTTATTCGGTACGGAAAAACCAAACAGAACCTCAAAAGAGACGACTGGCTGCGTGCATTTGACGTCCCAAAAAGGTAACGGTCATTTAGGAACACACGTAGACAAACGTGATAAACTGTAATATAATGACTTTTTAAATGGTGTCTTGACTGTGTCGATGCTTATTTAGTTACACACACACACACACACACACACACACACACACACACACACACACACACACACACACACACACACACACAATCATAACTGGAGCTACTTTTCTCTCTGTTCAGGTGGTTCTGGCATTTCTATGCCATCTCTGTTGGCTGGAATGGTCTTCTTCTGGCCCTTTACCTGATCTCTATATTTCAGCATCAGTCATACCCATTATTGCTGACTGGGGTATTAGACTTTTTGATAGGTGTTCCCAGCACTGACAGTCAAGGTAGGCTCTTTTTAAAGCTTGTGTTATCCTGTTTGATTCACACTGGTACTGTAACGGGGCAGCTAGTTTGAAATATCCAAAACAATTAGGGATGCACGATATTGGATTTTGGCCGATATGCCAATATTTTCAAACTCATTTTGGCTGATACCAATGTATATACACATTTTCCTCCATCACCTTTACCTTATTACACTCATATGTTGTAGATAAGGCAATACACAAGACAAACAACATTTGATTCTACCATAAGTGTATCATTTTACAAATGTAGACATACATTCACCCCTGAAAATTAGGTAAATTATTTCACTTGGAGTAGAATAAATGATATGCCAGTGCCACATTTTATTTTTAAGTTCAGACTTCAAACTTCAGTTCTTAGGAGTAAAATAAATAAAAATACATTTTCAAATAAAAAATGTATCATCTCCTACTTGAACAGGTCTGCCAAATGCTTCCCTGACATACGTAGTAGTTGACATTGTACTGAAACTTACAGTGGTCAAGTGCACAAAAAAAGTAAAATACACAATTGTTTTAAACAATTGTGTATTTTGTGATAAAAGCAACACATTTGGAAAAGATGTAGGTTTCTATGTTATGAAAAGATATGGATATGGGGATGCTGCAAATGTAGCCCCTGAAGGGCCTTTCATATCCAAGGCCCTTTGGAATACCATGTGCTGCAAGGTATCTGAAAAGTTTGCGTGTTCCGAATGCAAGCCAAGGCTCAGTACCTTCTTTAAGACTTTGCACCACAGAAACAGCTGGCACAACAACATCTGAATCAACAGTACAAATCAATATCTGATGGCGGTGAGGTGCAGCATGTAAAACATGGAGTAACATCCTACTATCAGCCTCCTCATGGCTGCCTGGAGACATACAGTATAACTGCATCACTATTGTCTTGTAAGAAAATAGTACTAATAATGTAACAAACGTATGCGATGTAACTCATTATTTTACATGTTACATTACATAGAAGAAAGAAAGCATCAAACACGCCTTGGCAAGAGTCGAAAAAAAACTGCAACATTCAGGCATATTTAGTACCTATTTGGCGGTCATTCTGGAATATGGTTGCCATGGCCCTAATGGGCAAAATTCCAGTGCATCGATATCTATATCTTTTTACAACATATAAAATATAATCTGTGCCAAATATGTTGCTTTTATCGCAAAATGCACACTTTTATGCTTACCGTATTTTCCAGACTATAAATCGCACTTTTTTTTCATATTTTGGCTGGTCCTGCGACTTATAGTCAGGTGCGACTTATATATCAAAATATATATAATTGAACATGTTTTTAACCCTTGTGTTGACCTCGGGTCTAATTGGCCCGTTTTAAATTTTTGTTTCATATCAGAAAATATGGGACGTAGAAATAAGCACTGAAAATGTGTAGAAGAAAAATTAAAAAATTTAAAACGTTGGAAAAAGCGAAAACAAATTGGCGTCACAAATGTCAGGAAAAAAAGTGTTTTTTTTCAAGGTTGAAACGAAGACAACACAAGGGTTAAATGGTAATTCATACTGACTGACATGAACCAAGGAGTAAACATTACCGTCTACAGCCGCGAGAGGGCGCTCTAGGCTTGTGACAACTATATGCTGCTCCTGTACCCCTGAAAACAATTAACTGAAACATTAACTTAAAGACAACTGAGAAAGACTGAACACAAACAAAATGCCCCCAAAAAGAAAATCCTATTCTGCAGATTACAAACTGCAGGTAGTTAAATATGCAGCCGAAAACGGTACTCGAGCAGCAGAAAGAAAGTTTGGAGTGAGTGAGAAACTTGTGAGGGACTGGCGAAAAGCAGAGGTTACTCTTACTGCAATGAAGAAAGCTAATCGCGGGCTGAAAGCAAGATGGCCAGAGCTGGAGGAACGAGTCCACAGATGGGTGCTTGAACAACGTGCTGCCGGCTTCTTGGTCTTGGATTTTGTGAAGTAAATTTCTAAATAAATGTGACTTATAGTCACAGTTTTTTTCCTCTTCATGACGCATTTTTTGATTATAGTCAAACTTATAGTCTGGAAAATACGGAAACCCTTGTGTTGTCTTCCCGCCGACCATGTCCTCTCGGGTCAAAAATAGAAAATTAACACTTTTTTTCTATGATTTTTGACATTTTTTCTGACGTTTATGTCCCTTTTCTTTGTCACCTTTTTCACTACCAATAACACCAACTTAAACACTTTAGTTTTACACTTATTTTTGGAATGAATGGCCAATAATACCTAATTTTTTAATTAAAAAAAGCAGAAATTATGAATTATTTTGACAACTTTTAGAGGAACGTATGGTGATGGATAATCAGAGACTTGTGTCCAAGTTTAGTCAGTATACTTTTGAAACTGTTTTTCAAGTGAATAAAACAAAAAATAAAACACTCAAAATTCAATGAAAGTAGTGATCATTAATTGTACTTGCGAAGAGCGTTGTAGGGAACCATCCATGTTATTTTTGGGTAATTTGGTTGAAGAGAAACTCATATTTCTGATATAGATATGTTGAAAACGGCTTAAATTTGACCTGAGGACAACAGAAGGTTCTGCCCCACTTCTGGTAATCATACTGTCTTTAGTCCCACAGCTGTCTACTCTGCTGGTGCAGCTGCTGCTCTGCGTCCACTCCCTCCGGAGGCTGATGGAGTGCCTGTTTGTCAGTGTCTTCTCTGATGGAGCCATACATTTGGTGCAGTATGTGTTTGGCGTGTGCTATTACATCGTATTGGGGTTGACGGTGCTCTGTTCGGATCGTCTGGGAAAAGGTTGAACTGAAATCACTTCTCTCTACATCTGCCGTTCACCGGTTCTCCTATGTGGTATTGATGTTTGTGATGTTCTTTTTAGGGACTGGAACCCTCCTCTCTCAGCTGGACTGGTTTCACTTTGCTGGAATCGCACTTTTCATTGGAGCCTCACTGATGCAGCATCAATCCACTGTCCTGCTGGCCAGGCTTCGCACTGGAAAGTCAGGTATGCTGTTTCTGGGTGTTTTGGGTCTTTTACTACAAATGATGTACGATTATTTCAGTTAGCCTGATAGCTGGTTTGATTTGCATTGAGAGATGATCTTATGGAAAGTACCCCATGCCAGTCCCTAGGTATGGTGAAGGGCATGTGATGATGTGGGGCTATTTTAATTCCAAAGGCCAAGGGAACTTTATCAGGATCCATAGTATCCTGGATCCATGAAATAACTGGCCTTTAAAATAAAAATCTGCCTGCCTCTATGGGAATTTAACATAGGGGTGGACTGACTTATGCCCCCTGTATTTTAAGGAAGAACATTTATTTATTTACGATACATTATTCATTCACAAAGAAAATTGGTGTTCTTAAAGGTTGGATTTTTTATCAATTTTTTAATTGAAGGCATTAAGATCAATTTCCAAAAGATGATTTTTTATTCTTCTTTTTAGTCAACATTAGCATGGGTATGTAAACTTATGAGCACAACTGTATACTGAAATACTGCTGATTATTTACCAATTGACCATCATTATTAGATTTGATAGGTGTTTTTTTGCTACTTCCAGCTCTGTAGAGCTGAGGAGAATTGCAGAGTTGGTGGTCTGTGGGTTTATCACAATTTATTTATTTATTGATTTATGTATTTGACAGAGACAGTGTACAGCTTCTTAGCTGTACCAAAGTTAGCTATAAGCTCATTTGTCTGTAGTCCCAGTGAGCAACACCTTTCGTAATCCATATAAATATATATATTCACTAGTGCAGCTTTAACATAGCACATACATAACCAATGGAATAGTAAGGTAAACCACTTGTCTATCAGTTCCATGCAGACTGATGTCTTTTCTGTTGGTTGTCTTTTGTGTCTTTCAGGGAGAGTGGAAACGCTGGCTCACAGAGTGCCAGAGGGAGACTGGTTCGAGCTGGTGTCATGCCCACATTACCTCGCAGAGCTACTGATCTACGTCTCACTGAGCTTGGTTTTCAGAGGCCTGTTTCTTACCTGGTGGCTTGTTGTTCTTTATGTGCTGTTCAGCCAGGCACTGGCAGCACAGCTTTGTCATGAACTTTATATTAGCAAATATGAGTCATATCCGAGGCATAGAAAAGCATTTATACCTTTTGTGTTGTGAGGTTGTTTTTTTATACTTTATTGTAGTACTTTTCTCAGTGTCAAGTGCAAAAAACATTACATTCTTTATCGTACTACTTTTTTTTTTTCATATTAACATTCAATAGAAACACCAAGGGGGACACATCACACAACAGGGAAGAGAAAAAGAAATAGAAATAATTAAAAAAAAAACACAGAAAATAAGACCGCAACAAAACGCACACAAAAGAAAAGAGGGGGCACTGTGTGTGTGTGTGTGTGTGTGTGTGTGTGTGTGTGTGTGTGTGTGTGTGTGTGTGTGTGTGTGTGTGTGTGTGTGTGTGTGTGTGTGTGTGTGTGTGTGTGTGTGTGTGTGTGTGTGTGTGTGTGTGTGTGTGTCCATCAACGGTATGCACTTGAGTGAGTTGTTATTGGTGTCTTCTGTTTTGCATTCCTTATTGGGAACTGTAAAGTCCCAGAAAAATGTGAGAGACGGCTGATGATATGAAGGCGTGGGAGTAAAACTCACCTCACTCTGAGCACTGATTGACAAGGTGTTCTCGAGTAATGAAGCTGCTCAATAGCCAACGGGACAAAATTGACTGTATGGCAGTGCTGTAGCAACATTCTTCCACAGCAAAAGTCTCTCCAAGTGAGAGGTGAGCTGTTGTGTCATCAATGTCACCAAAAATCACTTGTTCTTTTATGAAATAAATGATCAAATGGGAAGTGTACTTAATGTGAGAATGTTGAGAAATAATATTCAGATTTTCTGTAAAACAGAAGGCCAAAAAACAAATGCTATGAGAGTCCGCCATCTCATTAACAGGCCAATTGAATGCTTTGTTCCTGCGGGTAGAGATGTTAAGGGAGTAATATACATTAACTCTGACATTACTGAGAGTGCCATAGTTAAACATTTACAGGGAGCTGAGATTGAGTCTGCCCGTAGGTTTAAAAAAAGATGGCACAGCTGTGTTGCTTACCTTTTAAGAAAGAAACCATACCACCACGAGTAGACATGGGGTATATGAGTTTCCCAGTGAGAGAGTACAGACATCCTCCATTGTGACGCTACAAGTGTCAACGGTTTGGGCACGTAGAGGGAATCACTTTGCACAATGCCAGGTTGTGGAAACAAAGTGTTGCAATTGTGGTGGTAACCATTTAACTTCTTTCAGGGGGTGTGGGTATCCTATAACAGCTGTGGAAGTGGAAAAGATTAGAGCTGGAGAGAACATGTCTTATGCAGATGCATTAGGAAAAGTGAAGGGCTCAGGGGAACAGGCCAGTGGGGACCAGTGTCCCTGCAATGCCAGAAAAAAGGGGAACAATGCAGATAAAGGAAAAGCAGTCACTTCTTGCATTCATGGTAGATGTGATATGGGCAGCTAGAAATATAACCAAAAGGTCAGACGCTATTAAGATTGTGGTAAAGTGGCCAGGTTGGCTCAGTGGGTAGAGCAGGCGCATGCATACCTGGAGGTTTATGCATTGACACAGAGGTCCAGGGTTTGAATCTGACCTGTGATGATTTCCTGCATGTCTTCCCCCTCTCTCACCTAGCTGTCCTGTCAAATAAAGGCAGAAAAGCCCAAAAAATAATCTTTAAAAAAAGATTGTGGTAGATGCTGCTGAAAGGTTTCTTGACGAGGTAGAACTAGGCCCAGAGGAGACAGAAGGTGGAGGTGCAGGAGAGATGGAGGGAGAGAGAAAGGAGGCCCACAGGTAGGAGTGAGGAAAGTAGTAAAGAGGCGGAAATGGATGTGAATGAACATGATGATAATTAATCTGTTGATGTTTTACATCTTGCAACGGAACGCAAGGAGCTTAATTGCAAATGGGCAGGAGTTTAAAAGATTTGTGGATGTATTTAAAGGAGAGTATAAACCAGCTGTAGTGTGTGTGATGTAATGATTTACAGAGCAATGATAAGGTCAAGAATATTAGATTAAAAGAACTGAATGTAATACAGGCCAAGGCTCTGAGATTATGTTGTGGGGCCCTTCGTACAACCCCACTCCCAGCTTTACTGGTTGAGATGGGGGGGATGCCATTGTCAATTCGACGAGAGAAACTGGCGATGCAGTATGTTGTTAAATTGTAGGGATATAAAGAAGAGCACCCAGCAAAAGCAGTTCTGAATAATGCTTGGGAGTGGGCATCAGGGAAAAGGAAGACAGAGTGTTTTTTTGTTTAACATCAAAAAAAAGGTGGAGAAACTGGAACTAAGAGAGGCAGGTGTGGCCCCGCAAGTGTACTGGCAGTTATACCTCCATGGATGCTGCCCACCCCAGAAATAGACTTCAGTATATTGGAAAATATAAAACATCTTGAAAGTAGTGTATATCTGGGGTTGGTTAAACAAAGGCTGGGTAAGCATTGTGCCTTAAAGGCAAGCAAATATCTTCAGATTTACACAGATGGCTCTCAAGATCCACAGACTGGAAAGTCGGGCTTTGCTTTTTATATTCCTCAACTTGAAATTGTACAGCTCAAACGACTGTCTGAGGGGGTATCGGTTTATACAACAGAGCTAATAGCTATAATTTGGGCACTACAGTGGGTGGAGGACGCGCTGCCAAGGAGGCGGTCATATGTTCAGATTTGGTCTCAGTTTAAAAAACTCTGATAGGAAGCAATTGGGGAGCCAGGCCAGACCTTGTTATGGAAGTGATGGCTCTGGTGTATAAGATGGAGAAGGCTGGATGATTGCAGCAGCAGTGGCAGAAAAAATTGTCCTGTCCTGTTAGTAGTGTCCTGAGGAGTCTCCCGGAACAGTCAGACACTGTCCTGTGACTCCCATGACTGTCCCGGGACAGTCAGAGACTGTCCTGTGACTCCCATGACTGTCCCAGGACAGTCAGACACTGTCCTGTGACTCCCATGACGGTCCCGGGACAGGCCACTCCTCAGGACACTACCAACAGGACAGGCCAGTTTTTGCTGCCACTGCTTCTTGAGGATTGGTGGGATTTCTTTGGGTATGGGAATGAGATAGCAGATAAGGCAGCTAAAATGGCACTGAAAAGAGACATTGATTTAAGGGTATGTGTTGGGATATCTGCATGCCGGTCTGTCATTAAGAAAAATGTTACAGCAGTGTGGCAAAGGAAGTGGGAAAAGGAAAAGAGGGGTTGTCATTATTTTTTAATTCAAAATAGGGTACAGGCAGAGCAGTGTTATTTGGGCAAAGAAAGAAGACTGTAATAATGACAAGCCTGAGACTCGGGCATTGTGGACTTGCATGGGATCCATCAAAGATGGGCAACCATGAGGATGGACTTTGTGGAACCTGCAAACAGAAACAAACTGTACTTTTGGACTGTCTCTCAATACAAAAATGAAAGAGAACAGTTGTTCACTGCGCTATGTCACACGGGAATATAGAACATGACATTGAGATCCTTACTAAATCCCCCTGAATATCAATTTGAGATAGTGGAAGCCGTCATGGATTATATCTCTGCAACAGGACTACTTCACTGAATTTGACAATACTATCGAATGTTACTTAAACGGGTAAGCGGGCAGAGAACATCACCAAAGACCCCCCACATCCTGCACACACTCTCTTTAACCTCCTCCCCTCTGGCAGGCGCTACACATCCCTGCACACAAAAACAACCAGACATAAGAACAGCTTCTTTCCCACTGCCTTCACTCTCCTGAACTGCTGATAAGTGGGGTCATCCCCACTTTGGCCACTCACCCACTTCTCTACACATGACATACTTATCATTCCAATATGCATCTTGCACACTACTTTGCACTATTAATTTTTGCACTTTACATCCCACTCCATGTGTACTTGTCTTGATATTATGTCTTATTTGCATATTTGTATTTTTGTATATTATGTTGATATGTGCCTATATGTACAGTATATTGTTGTCTCTATTGTACAGTATGTGTCTATATTACTATTTGTCTACTGAATGTTTACTACTACATGTCTATTTGTTGAATGTATAGAGAGTTAACACCTACCGAAGTCAAATTCCTTGTGTATGTAAGTATACTTGGCCAATAGTATACTTATACAACTGATTGCAATGAAAACGGATTCTGAACTGTCCTGGTAGAGGCAGCAATTTGCCGCAAGGCTTCTAGTCTGCCGGAAAGCCAGAAGAAGAAGAAGCAAGATTCTGACTTCCGCGTGGCTGGGTCGTTGTGATCGTGACGTGTATAACAGAGGATTTCCTCAAATTTTATAACTAGCTAGGTAGCTAATATGAAGTTAGCCCGTTTAGTCACCGATGATATTAAGTGATTTACAGAAGGCAAATTAAAGGGCAAACTGTGGTCAGTGTTTTGGAAGCCATAATGCCTCTCATGGCCGGCGGAGGAGACCGACGGGCTGATAGAAATGTAATGTCCTTCTTCTTTCTGCTCTCCGCCGTGTTGTTGCTGTCGGTCGGAGTTGCTGCTGTTCCAGAGGAGAACCCGCCTGTCCAAGAGCAGCTCCCACAAGAGGTAGAAGCGTTGAATTCATAATTAACAAATAAACCTTTTCTTTTCGCCACTTCTCGCTAGCGCCTCTGAGCTAGCCACCACATGCTAACTGAGCTATAGCTAGCTAGCTACCACATTGTGTTCCGGCTGTAACGTTAGCTCTACTGGGTAAAGTTAGTCTTTCATTTTAGATATGGCCAGCAAAGCAAATGTTTGAAGGAAAGTTAAGATAACGTGATAGACGTAGCGGTGTTGGCATGAGCGGGGTACGCCGACATAATGTCGCCACCAGTTTTGTTTACATTTTCAATAATGTTCTTAAAGTATGCGACATTAAGTTAGCCGGGACATGTCGATTTGACTTTTATTATAAACTGAGTGTAACGGGGTCAGCCCAATGGTCCCACAGCCCTATGTTCCCACATTTCTGGGACATTTTCAAAATTAGGTCTTATGTTCCTACAGTTCCCTTCAATTTAAGCCCTATCCTCCCAGGGTTAGGGGGGTAAAATCTGATACAAATTTATGAAAAAGGAAATATGGGAACATAGGGCCTAATTTTGAAAAGAATCTTAGAAATATGGGAACATAGGGCCTTATTTTGAAAAGAATCTTAGAAATGTGGGAACATAGGCACGCTCCCAGTGTAACGTAGCTGACTGTCATTGTGTGTTACTCTGTTGCCTTTCTCTGCAGAAAGCCGCAAGTCCCCATCCAATAGGCCCAGCAGTTTCTGAAGATGTCCCCAAAGAAGGAAACACGGGTTTCATCCATGCCTTTGTGGCCTCTTTCTCTGTCATCATTGTCTCTGAGTTGGGAGACAAGACATTTTTCATTGCAGCCATCATGGCCATGCGTTACAACCGCCTCACTGTGCTGACAGGTGCCATGCTGGCCTTGGGAGTGATGACTTGTCTTTCTGGTTAGTAGAAGTGAATATTTAGTTTTTGCACCAAAGTCCCTTGAGATTAAAGTCCCTGTTTCGAGTGAGACTTCGTCAAAATAGCACACTATTACAAAGTTACAAAAATGATAAAATAGACTATGTCAAAAACAGACAAGGGACAATTAAAAATGGAGCACGTTTAAAACCGACAAGGGACCACAGATACATGATATAGAATCCAGTTTAGGAATTGAACTCTTCAGTTTTTTCTATCAGTTTTGAAATCTCTCAGGGAGACAAAATCACAACAGCTGTTGGTGAGTGATAGGAGATTACACAGAAAGGAAGGGCTATTACCTTCTATGGCTTTGTAAATAAAAAATATACAAATGCTGCTGTCTCCTTGGGCTTAATGAAGGCCAGGAAACCAGATCATAAAGTACACAGTGATGTTTTAGGTAAAACGCAGAGAACTGTGATACACAGTTAAGGTAACGAAGTGTAGAGGAGACTGCATGCATGTAAATAATTAATTTTGTGATTTAAAAACCCAGCCTAGCCTTCAGTTTCTTCACTGGGTTCTCAGTATGCACTCTGAAAGAGAGCCTGTCATCCACTCAAATACCCAAGTACCGGTACTTGTAGGATGATTCTCTTTCAGTTGGGTCCTCTCCTAAGGAATGAATGCCGACATGAGATCTGGAAAAGATCATCCGTTTGGTTTTCTTAGCATTAAGAACCAGCTTCAGACCAAACAATGAGGCTCATCAACAGCCTGACTTGGAGAAGAGGCAGCTGAGTAGAATATTGTATCAGCATCGAAATGCGCTTTAGCTCTAAGCATTTCCTTCCCTTATTTTTATTTTTTTTTTTTCAAAAAATGGAAAATAAGACAAGCTCTCCATGAAGCTTGACTTGTGACCATCTGTATATACACACTGGTTTCTATCTCCAAGGTAGTTCCTGAACTACTCTAAAGCCTTGTCACCCATCCAGACGTCACTGAGGCTGCCAAACCTCAGCTCATGGGCGAAGGAATCAAACAAACAGGGCAGCACAGCGCTGATTTCTGTCAAAGTTATTGCTAATATTTGTTACCAACATAGCTGCTGTAATGGTATTATGATCTAAAGCCTAACATATTTTTTTCCACTTATAAATATTCATATTATTTAAATTGAGTTTACTTGAGATTCTAAAGTCTTTGGCAAGGTTAACACATTTGGATATATGGGCGGTAGTTGCAGGGAGAACAAAGGCTGCTTTCCAGATTTTGGGGATGGAATTGGTATGGAAGCCCAGGTTAGAAATATGAGCAATGAAATCAAGCTTCAGAAGATAAGGATCCAGGTTGTCTGGGCCAGATGACTTTTTGGATCAATAGCAAGGCGTGAGTCTGTAACGTATAGACGTGTTACAAAGCTGGAATTAGAGTTCCATGCTTTAAATATGTATGTAAATAATGAAGTTATTGTTGTATCCACCCCCCAGTGCTGTTTGGCTATGCCACCACCGTCATCCCTAGAATCTACACTTACTATGTGTCCACCGCTCTGTTTGCCATCTTTGGTATACGCATGCTGCGAGAGGGGCTGAGAATGAGTGCCGATGAAGGCCAGGAGGAGCTGGAGGAGGTGCAGGCAGAGATCAAGAAGAAGGATGAAGAGGTGAGCCAAGTTTTTACTTGGAAGACCTAGAAAGACACTCTTACCCCCCGGCAGATCAAGTAGTACAACTCCAGGGTGACTATAAGTAAGCATACATAATGTATAGTGTTTGTGTCTTACTCCCAGCCTCCCAAATGGTTTCACATGACTCCACTAACAGGAATGCTGTGTCATGTTGTTAAAGATAGTGTTGTACTCGCATGTGCAAGGAGGAAGAACTGAAAAGATGCGGTTCATGTGTCAGTGTGAAGATTTAAATGTGAAATTGATTTGAATCCAAAGTTAATGGAGTGAGTGTTGAAGCCATGTTTATTACCTCACTGTATGAGAGTCTGGGGCTGTTTACTGTTAAAACCACAGCGCTTATAGGTGAAAAGTAGGGCTGAACGATTTCGGGGGGGGGGGGGAAATCAAATTGCGATTTTCCTGCCAGATATTTCGATTTGTGATTATTATTTTTAAGTTTAGCTAAAGTTCAATATTCACTGTAACAGATAAAACTCTTTATTCTTATGCAAGGATGAGAGAATTCTTTATTCTTTTAATAAGCATGGAACATTGAATATGTAACATTATTCCAGCATTTATCTTATGAAATAACAGTAGATATAATAATAATAATAATAATAATAATAATAAAAAATGTTGAACCAAATGTTACACCAAACATTCAGATAAATATTGCACATTCGATTAATCGCGGTCTTCACGATTTGCCAATCTCATTCTTTCAAATCGCGATTTCGATTTGAAAACGATTAATCGTTCAGCTAGGTGAAAGTGGAGTTTCCCGAGGAGATCTGCCTTGCATCTCGTCACATGACCAACTCATCTGCTTCTCCTTGTCTTGGGAATCCTACCAGTTGTAAACGGCAACTTCTCTGAACCTTGTACTTAATCTGAAATTGCTGTTCAAAGCCCATACTTTCCCAGCGGTAGATTGAACCAAAGGATTCCCAGATGATTAATCAAACCTTTTAGTCAAGTCTGAAATCGTGTCCTCTAAAGTAGGTGACTCCTGACATGTGATGTGTGGCAGGTACTGTTTGTAAGAGAGTGAAAATACTCATTTCATACATATTTCAATACGTAAATGTACAAAAAGCCCTTTGTCCTCTGTTGTCTGTGCAGCTCCAGCGGTCCAAGCTGGTTAATGGGGCTCCAGATGTGGAGGCTGGATCAGGGGCCACCATGCCTCAGGGAAAGTGGCACAGCTTCATCTCCCCCATATTCCTGCAGGCCCTCACCCTCACCTTCCTGGCAGAGTGGGGGGACCGCTCGCAGCTGACCACCATTATTCTAGCTGCGCGGGAGGTTTGTTACATTACCTCTAAGGCACAAGCCTGTGTGTTTTTAGTACCTTTTTTGTATAGTATTTTACAGTATCGTAGCGCTGACTTTTCACCTTTGGGGTGGCCCCAGTGCAAAACAAATCCTCCGTTTATCTTATTTAGGCAAAAGCCCTCCCTGTTGTGATAATACACTGTTATTTAAACATTTATCAAAGGCAATGCATTATTTTCTTAAGCATCGACATAAAAGGCCACTTCTCTGTAAATTCCCAGAATCCATTTGGAGTTGCAGTGGGTGGTACAATTGGGCACTGTTTGTGTACAGGACTGGCTGTGATAGGAGGGAGAATGATCGCCCAGAAAATATCTGTCAGGACAGGTGAGAGTTTGTGTTTGTTTGTTTTTTTCTTTTTTCAAAAGCAGTTTTTCCTGTTTACAGCCCATCCTTTAAATGTACCATGATATAATTGTATCTGCTAAAGAAGTTACTTTAAAACACAGTGAATCTCATTCTTGAAAAATGTGTAGACACAGACGAGATCTTGACTTGGGCGTACACGCAGATTATGAACTTTTAGAGGGTAGATTCATATTTAATTATATACAAAATGTTATACATCTCTATAGTTTTTATATGACTTACGAACAGAGTTGGTCTTATGTTTTTAAATAGTTTGTTCTAGTGCTAATTTAACACTAATGAGCTAAATAATAGTTTTTCTCGATTATTCTGTTTTTGTGATCATTGGGAGCCGAAATCATAATCACAATTTTGAAATGCTATAATGATCCGGTTTCATTGGCCAGTTACCGTGCCACTTGCACACGTTAGTACATGTCAGCGCACGGGTCCACTACGTGACAAACCTTATGGAGCGTACCACGTGTGTGCATATTTCGACAGGGTGACAGTGTAAGTGAAGAAATGGATAGAGACAACAAAACGGAACAAATCAGAAGAGAAAGAAAAGTTGTGTCCTGGGGGGGGGGGGGGGGGGGGCAGTGGGGGACTCAGTGGTGAGTGACACTGGAGCAGAGGGGCCGACACAGAGCTGTAGCCGACAAAAGTAGCGCATTCTTTAGTTCATTAACTGTATCTGTTAACAGGCAAATAAAACGCAGATACAGATGATCGGCAAAATGGCCGGATAATCATCCAGGGCCAATAATCGGTCTATCCCTGATACCAATGTCCCGTCTCATGTAATACTACACCTTGACAGTTAAAACGTTTTGGTAACACTTTACTTGAAGGTATCTACTACACTGTAAGACATATGGTAGTTTAACTTCAAATGCAAGTTCACCTGCTGCCTTGAAAATCGAAGTTCACTCAACTTGAAGACTTAGAAATTAAAGTTAATGAGGTTGATGTTACTACAGTGTTCTAGTTTTGTTAAAGTTGTTCTTTTAGTTGATTTAACTTTTTATTACTTGGTTTAACAAATAATTTATTTTCTTTAATAATGCAAGAAACCTGCCGTGCCTAGTATAACTGATATACTTTCCTGCTTTATTACAACTCACAGTTTCAAGTTAAAACAACAACCACATTTATAGCGTGGGTGTTTTGGGTGCGCCTCCCCAGGGCCCCGTGCCAAATAGGGGCCCCTCCAAAGCCGCTGACCTTGCATCACTTGACACAAGAAGGCCGCTCGTGAAGTGACACGCCACAGCTTAATGGCTGAAGGAAGCCTATTACTGCTCAAAGTCTAACACTGCACTACTCCAGCTCTTCTTATCAAACGTAACAGTCACTTAACTCATGGTTACTAATGTAAACCAGCACAACAGTGACAATTACCAGGCAATAAAACACTACATTCTAAGCAGACACGTTTAATAAACGGAATTCATAAAGTTACATTTGTATTTCGAACAAACTGCAAACTTTTCAGCAAACTCTATTTACCGCCTTGCATCATGGGAATTGACCAGCCAATGAACCAATTGCACCTGACTGCAGTACGCAGATGGGGGTTGGGCTAAATGTGGGCGGCGCTAAATGTTTGACTTTTGAAAAGTACTTTCCATTTCAATTTGAGAAGAGTGAAATGCCAAATTCACAAGCCGTTGACAGGTACTCCCTCCGCCGGCGTCACTAGTGCTTTCTTGTTTGCCACAACACGTGTTATATTTTAGTTGAAATTTGAATAGGCTACATCACTTATCTGCGGTGTATAATTAATGTATTGTGTCCATGCTTTAACTTTGCTGTGAAAGAAGACAGGTTATTTTAAACTCGAAAAAGCAACTCCTTTTTTTTTTTTTTTTTTGTTGCAATACACACGCTTTTTTTTCAACTGATAACTGAACTTACATACCCAAGTTCAATCAACACATACATATCTGACAAAAAATTTAAATAGTCAACCCAATGAATAAATGCAAGTTTAACTTTCAAAAACTCCACAACTTGTATAAGCTTGTTCAGTTAAAAATAAGAAATAAGTGGACATAACTAAATGGGTCTGTACTTTTTTACAGTGTAGGGCTGTCAAACGATTACATTTTCCTAACCCTTGTTGTATTCGTTTCAACCTTGAAAAAAACACTTTGTTTCTGACATTTGTGACGCCTTTTTTCACAGTTTATTTTTGCTTTTTCCAACGTTTTAAATTTTTACATTTTTCTTCTACACATTTTCAGCGCTTATTTCTACGTCTAATATTTTCTGATATAAAACAAAAATTTAAAACGGGCCAATGTGACCCGAAGTCAACACAAGGGTTAATCGCGATTAATCATTAAACAACTTTGAATGCACCATGAGGCTGTAAATTACCAGTTTCATTGAACCGTCTGTTTTTCCGACAACAGCAGCTGCAGATTGTTACATCCCGGTGTTGAATCCTCTACAGTGAAATACAGTCACACTTTACACCGTTTAGCGTTAGCTGTCAGCATGTTAACCGTGTTTAATCCAGCTACTAGCTAGTGGTAGGCTAACGTTAGCTGCTGTTGAGTATAGTGTTAACTAGCTAGCGGTAGGCTAACGTTAGCTGCTGTTGAGTATAGTGTTAACTAGCTAGCGGTAGGCTAACGTTAGCTGCTGTTGAGTATAGTGTTAACTAGCTAGCGGTAGGCTAACGTTAGCTGCTGTTGAGTATAGTGTTAACTAGCTAGCGGTAGGCTAACGTTAGCTGCTGTTGAGTATAGTGTTAACTAGCTAGCGGTAGGCTAACGTTAGCTGCTGTAGAGTATAGTGTTAACTAGCGTCCCGTGCAGCGCTGTGTGTGTAGCCTGTATCGTCTGTTTCAGAGCATCAGAGAGAAGAGCAGACATATCAGTGGCTCCAGAATGAGGCGCCGAAATCCACGTTGCTATTCCATGTGTTACGAGGAAGTACGGCAAAATAGTAGCCTGTTAGGCACGACGCAAAGCCGAGTGAAGTGAAAATAAATTAATAAATGGCGGCATGCGATTAATACGATTTTAAAAACAAAAAATGTATAATAATTAATGCATTATGCCCGACCCTTAATCGCATCACTATTAACGCATTAACGCTGACAGCCCTAGTATCTACATAAGAGTGACATGACTCATGTCATGAACATGAACTCTAACCTTAACTTGTCATGACAAGAACCGAATGACAATGTCTGACAGAAGCGTTATGGCATAAACGTTTGACTTGTTTATAACACTCCATGACAGTGTCATTCACTCTTATGTAGATACCTTCAAGTAAAGTGTAACCAAAGTTTTTTTTAATGGTTTTATGATTCGACATTAATGACACCAGTGACATGACGCCGACACACTTCCAGGCTCGCAGTTTCCAGGGCAAATTCTCATCCATCCCATGATGCATAACTCGTCCTGGTCGGTGTTAGTAGCAACAGGGCGACCAGAGCAGCTCAAACTGAGAGCACCTAGACCAGCTGGGAGATTCCTCCGGGCCGTTTGGTCTATGAGCGCTAATGACAGAATGTCCAAGAAAAAAACGAAAAAACACACACTAGTGAATGACCCAACACTTGTTTAATTTCCCCTTGAACTGTAGAGCAAAGTACATACAGTATACATTGGTTGTTTGTCCTATAATCCACTCTATCACTAAATCTTTCTTTTCTCGTTTTGCTTCCATAGTTACAATCATCGGAGGGATTGTTTTTCTGGCATTCGCCCTGTCTGCCCTGTTCATCAAGCCAGACGCTGGATTGTAATTGGACAAGACTTTCAGGTTTTCTCTGTACATACATGTAAAATGTGGAGTTGGTGTAGACGGACTGTAGTTTTGACTCTGTGTGTGTCCCGACAGACGATGTGACGGGCTTAACAGAAGTCCCGCCCTCTTCTCCTAGCGAGCCTCTGTTCCCCTGCAGTCCGTAACTCAACGGGTTTTCTCTTAAAGCCTCCGAACAGCCACACAGGTCTTTTTCCGTTCTTCTGGCTTGATTAGACTCTTCACAGGTTGAAGGTGGGCTGGAGCTTATTAGGTCACAAATTCTTTCAGCCAACAAGGATGATCAAGGTGTCCTTTGTCCCGCCCTAACAGGTGCAACAACACTAAGGCTACGTTCAGACTGCTGGCCGTAATACTCAATTCCGATTTATTGCCAGAGCCGATATTATTTTTTGACTGACATTATTTATTTATTTTTTAAATGTGGCCTGCATCAGACTCAACTGGGCATGATCTGACTGTCTAGACTGAGCTCGCATTTAAAAAAGAATCTGACCTGTAACGGATTTGGACCACATATGAAAGTGGCCCAAATCGGAACTAGAAAAGATCGGGTGACTTTTCATTACAGCTGTTCACACTGTAATGAAAAAAAAATCAGATATGAGCAAAAAAAAAAAAATCTGATTTGGGTCACTTTGGCCTGCGGTCTGAACGCAGCCTAAAAGTGGACTCGGGAAGATGTCAATCACTCAGTCTAACCCCGCCCACGCAGTCCTGGAAAAGTTCCAGTCAGCCACATCGACTATAAACACCTGCGTGGGGGTGTCTAGGGCTTTTTAAGAGTAGTGCACATCAAAGCCTCAGGGAGGTGCAGTTGTTGAATGGTAACTCGTCAATGTTTTCTGTCAAGTACAGAAGTTGGATTCGTATTGAACTCAAAGCCCTGGGAACTTCTCATAAAGTCTTGATGAGAAGACACAGTTGAGTTAGAGAGGCCGGCTAGGAGAGAGGGGCAGGACTGTGGCTCTCTGTCAGGGCTGCGTACTCCTCACAAGGTGTGGGAGAGAAGGAAGACGGGATCGTTGCTGACCGCGGCCCTCCGAGCCATCTGTCAGGTTCTGTGGCTTGTAAACAGACCCTGACATGCAGTACTCCCCTCACACGCAGCTGTCACTTAGACACTGAGTCCATTTAAAAAACAATCTTTGCCTTTTTTCTTTTTTTTTTCTTGTTTTTAAATGATAATGTTTTGTGGCTGGTGTTACTTGGTTGGGTTACACTTTACTTGAAGGTGTCTACATAAGAGTGACATGACAGTGTCATGAACACATGACCTCTAACCCTAACCTGTCATGACAAAAACCGAATGACACATACTAAAAGAAGGGTTATGTCATAAACGTCTATGACTTGTTCATGTTTGTCGTGTCCATGACAGTGTCATATCACTCGTATGTACGTACCTTCAAGAGAAGTGGAACCCTCTTCCTCTCTGGGTGACATTTTCTGCCACGCTATATTTAAATCACATAATAAGCGGGCCTACTTTACGTAAGATTTCCAATTTCCCAGTGTGAGGAAGAACACTTAAAAGAGGCTTGATTTAAATTGAGATTTGATTTAAGGCAGAGACGGCATCGATATATAGTTCCTTCAGTTACTCTTCTGTTTCACATAGGAGCAGTCTTTTGAAGAGAGAGACGTAAACCACTAGAATACCTCTGCGTCCAGGTGGAGCCACACCTATGTTGGAGTATCTGTATAGGTACAGTGCCCCAGAGAACCACATAAACAGCTTCAAACAGTTTACGTGCACCTCCTTTTAAAATCACATATTGGAGATGTTGATTGATCCGGGTGCTTCATATTTACTGATTGTAGTTTCAGGTGCCGATAGTGAACAAAACCTGGATCAAGTCGAAGAAAGGCCAGTAATCACCTCTGCTGATTCTCCCACACACGTTAACCCTTCCTCAGTGATTAAAGCCCTTACGTACGGACCAGAATGGCCCTCGCTGCCTCTGTCGTTTCGCAAAATCAATGCTTCATCATCGGGTACAAAATAAATCGGTCACTACCATACTACTGTCATTTATCCTACTACAACTCTGCAGTACAAGTCACTACCTTTGCCATAAGCAGCTGTGTTGCAGCTACAGTGACACCTGGACAAGGCAATGGAATTCAAGCCCACATTTCACCTTTTTATTTAGTGGTGTCTATTTATTTAGCGTCATTTTGTTTCCTTTTTAAGCTATAGTACTGTAGAAACATAAAGGGTGCCAGAGGTCACCATAAGCATAGGAATGGAATGGAAATATATTTTTTAACGTGAACAGACTGAAGCTGCATTGTCAATATTTGACAGGCTGTGCCCAGCTGTGAAATACTTCTGTTTGTCATACAGGTCGGTTGAAATGCCTATAAATCTGAAACGCTCAATAAAAATGTTTCTTGTGTTGTCTGATTTCTGGACCAAATGATTTGTGCCTGAGGTTTATTGAGCGGACCCATCTAGGAGAACAAGTAAACGAAGATGGCAGCAGAGTTTTCATTTCAATTTTATTTTCAAATTGAAGGGGAGCAAACGTTTCCCTTCAAAAGGTCATGTTTTAATTTGAGTGGTTTGTCTCAAGAAATAAATGCAAGGCAGCAGGCTTTTAGCATTAATTCGTGAATTCAAATTCAATGAGGGATTGTATATTGAGAAGGGCCAATTTCACATAATTTGAGAATGTCTTGTCTGATATAACTTTATTGACATCGAAGACCTTTAAACCGGAAACTAAAAATGGTGTTTAACCTAAACTGACCAGCAGGTGGCAGTAGTGGACGTAAAGAATGCTAAATGAACTCTACATGTGTCTCAGCATCAGAATATAAACTAAACAGCCTAACATTTCAGGGGGAGATCTACAGTGTAGTATAATGTGGTATGGATACTGAAAGACACTTATTGTATTAGGAAAGATATCAACAATTTGGTACCACTTTCTAATAAGGCCATCTTTTAAAAAGGTGTACGTTGACACTTATAAAGGGTGCTTTATTGGAAAGTGGTACAAACAGCATGTAACAACACCCAGTCGTACTATCTGGGCTGAAACGTTTAATTTTACTGGTCAGGTCACACCTGAACGGCTGACGTCAGAGCAGCTGCTTCATTATCCTGCTCTGACATCACTGATTCAGGTGTGGCCATTGAGTGTACTGCAGCAGTGAATTTCATGAGCCAAACGACACCGCACAAATATGAACTGAAAACGGAGAGAGAACACAGATAGACATTGAGAGATTCTAGTGTGTACATCAGAACTACACAACATTTAACACAATGTCCTTTAATTCAGGGCTCCCCTCTCTTTGGATAACAAAACATTTTCCCTCATGTTTTTTTTTTTTTTTTTGTGACTTGGCATTGACTAATAACTTTTAAAAAAAAGCTTGTCAATTTCAGCTAATCCCAGCGTGAAGGAAAACGACTTGATTGGCTGGTAAAGACTCCAAACAACCTTTTAAATTAGATACAAAGTCTTTGCATAACCATCAACTCAACAGTTTTTGTGTGTATGTCACAGTTCGTTTAGATCCTTCACATCCCTCGATGTTTGCACATTTAAAAGCAGTGCCGTTACCGTTTGATATTGCGTATCTATGCAAGCTCAATGAGGTCTATTCAGGTAATAGAAAAATAATTTAGTTCTCTTATTTACTGCATGTCCTATCACACATTGTGAAAAGTCTCTCACAGCCACATGTCTCATGCAAAAATACTTGTCAGTGACATTTAATTACATTCTTGTAGGTATATTGCACCACTTGTGTTACACTCCAGAGTGCTGTTTGCATTTAAACTGTATTTAAATTTAAACTGATGCGTTGCAGCACCACAGCTGATTTGAAAGAAGAGAGGAGCGCTGTGTAACGTAGCAGACTTTGAGGTCTACCATCTACATATACTCTAACTAGATGCAGGCATAATAGAAGCACATAAACACAGTGGAGAAAGCAGGTATTAGGGACTGTATGAAAATTATTAGTAGGGTCAGAAAAGGAGGGGGTTATGTCTTATTTCTCTGTTGCTGAAGGAAAGGCCATTTTTACATGGCCCGGATTTCTTTCTCATGTTTATCCTTTTCCTGCAGGATTTACTGTATTAAAAAATGAATAATTACATCAAAATAGTAAAGTGAAAACATGCCTTGTGACAGTGTGCCATGGATCGTAAAGCTGTTTTCTGCCATAAAGAGGACAACAATCATGTCTCAGTAACAGGACTGGATTTTCTAGTTGTTAGTAGGCTCAATAGGTCAGTTTTGAATAAAAGTGGATGTGAATTATTATCCTTAGTTGGGATTTAACATTATATCTGAAGAGCGCAATCTTTTTGTTACTAGCCTACAATCGCCTTCACTTTGTTCCGCGTTACAAGATTTTACTTATGATAAAGTTAAATGTGTCCTATAGATATAATATAATGCATTTAGCACAACCCAACCTGTGCTAGCACAAGAGGGGGTGTTGCGCCACTAATGGGTGAAGTTAAAATATGAGCGAGCTGACAGTTGTAATAATTGTTTATTTAGTAACTTGTGGTTCAAAATAGAGAGCAGCTGAAAACTGCTAAACAACTTGTGTAATATGGGCTACGTTAACATTAACGTTTGAAGCTTGAAACCAGGTTTGAGTTGAGTTACGGAGTAGGGTTTCTGTTTTCACAGGAGTCCAAACCAAATATAACCTTGGAGGTCTTACTTTTTCAAAAAGTCAAACTTAAGATTAAGCCCCCTCCCCCATCCCAATCATTTCTGTACAGTCCCTTAGATGTCTTAAATGCAATTTGAAAAATGAATAACAGATGGGTGAATTAAGTGGCCATAGTCCCAACGCGATGCAACACTGACACTGGATATAAAATGTGACCGACCATAATGTGGTCTGACAACAGCTCCAGAGGGAACTACACACTCCACACGGACCTGTCTCATGAAATGACCAGTTAGATATGAAATAACAAATTTAACCAACAAAGGCAACATGACAACCACTTTAAAAAAAGACCATACATAAGACCTTACATAAATATGAGGCAAGCCAAATGTACTCTGAAATGAGTGATTAGTACTTTGGATACACAATGGGAGCAATAATCTAATAAAATGACAATCCCACTTACTAAACATTTGAAACTTTGGAGTTAAACTGAAGCATCATAATACCATGGTAGTAATGTGGGTTTATATATATATATATATATATATACAGTGAGGAAAATAAGTATTTGAACACCCTGCTATTTTGCAAGTTCTCCCACTTGGAAATCATGGAGGGGTCTGAAATTGTCATCGTAGGTGCATGTCCACTGTGAGAGACATAATCTAAAAACAAAAATCCAGAAATCACAATGTATGATTTTATAACTATTTATTTGTATGATACAGCTGCAAATAAGTATTTGAACACCTGTCTATCAGCTAGAATTCTGACCCTCAAAGACCTGTTAGTCTGCCTTTAAAATGTCCACCTCCACTCCATTTATTATCCTAAATTAGATGCACTTGTTTGAGGTCGTTGGCTGCATAAAGACACCTGTCCACCCCATACAATCAGTAAGAATCCAACTACTAACATGGCCAAGACCAAAGAGCTGTCCAAAGACACTAGAGACAAAATTGTACACCTCCACAAGGCTGGAAAGGGCTACGGGGAAATTGCCAAGCAGCTTGGTGAAAAAAGGTCCACTGTTGGAGCAATCATTAGAAAATGGAAGAAGCTAAACATGACTGTCAATCTCCCTCGGACTGGGGCTCCATGCAAGATCTCACCTCGTGGGGTCTCAATGATCCTAAGAAAGGTGAGAAATCAGCCCAGGACTACACGGGAGGAGCTGGTCAATGACCTGAAAAGAGCTGGGACCACCGTTTCCAAGGTTACTGTTGGTAATACACTAAGACGTCATGGTTTGAAATCACGCATGGCACGGAAGGGTCCCCTGCTTAAACCAGCACATGTCAAGGCCCGTCTTAAGTTTGCCAATGACCATTTGGATGATCCAGAGGAGTCATGGGAGAAAGTCATGTGGTCAGATGAGACCAAAATAGAACTTTTGGGTCATAATTCCACTAACCGTGTTTGGAGGAAGAAGAATGATGAGTACCATCCCAAGAACACCATCCCTACTGTGAAGCATGGGGGTGGTAGCATCATGCTTTGGGGGTGTTTTTCTGCACATGGGACAGGGCGATTGCACTGTATTAAGGAGAGAATGACCGGGGCCATGTATTGCGAGATTTTGGGGAACAACCTCCTTCCCTCAGTTAGAGCATTGAAGATGGGTCGAGGCTGGGTCTTCCAACATGACAATGACCCGAAGCACACAGCCAGGATAACCAAGGAGCGGCTCTGTAAGAAGCATATCAAGGTTCTGGCGTGGCCTAGCCAGTCTCCAGACCTAAACCCAATAGAGAATCTTTGGAGGGAGCTCAAACTCCGTGTTTCTCAGCGACAGCCCAGAAACCTGACTGATCTAGAGAAGATCTGTGTGGAGGAGTGGGCCAAACTCCCTCCTGCAGTGTGTGCAAACCTGGTGAAAAACTACAGGAAACGTTTGACCTCTGTAATTGCAAACAAAGGCTACTGTACCAAATATTAACATTGATTTTCTCAGGTGTTCAAATACTTATTTGCAGCTGTATCATACAAATAAATAGTTAAAAAATCATACATTGTGATTTCTGGATTTTTGTTTTAGATTATGTCTCTCACAGTGGACATGCACCTACGATGACAATTTCAGACCCCTCCATGATTTCCAAGTGGGAGAACCTGCAAAATAGCAGGGTGTTCAAATACTTATTTTCCTCACTGTATATATATATATATATATATATATATATATATATATA
>CM042322.1:3281834-3419334 GCA_023566125.1 Zingel zingel
GATGCTGTTGTTGTAACTGTTGTTGCTGTTGTAACTGTTGCTGCTGCTGTTGGGTTGTGGCAGCAAAGGTACCCTGCTGCTGCAAAGGGAACGCTGCCTGCAGGATCAACTGGGTGGACTGGTTTCCGTGAAGTAGCCGAGAAGCCTTGAGTGTGGAAAAAAAATCATTAGCTAGATCTTAGGATGGAAATGAACCTGTTGAGCCATGAAGAACACATCAAGATTCAAATTAAAAACTTTTGAGATTTGAAATGACGGCCTTTTTGATTCACTTTCTGGAGGGTTTTGCAATGACAACCACCTTTTCACAGCCACTGAGCGGCAGAACTCACTCACTGTGGCTGCTAAGAATGAAGAGAACTGTGGTGCTGAGAGGCAAACAAACACATAGCTTGATAAAGTGAGGCCATTTGAATTGATACCAATCCATCTGTTAGAGCTAGACCAATGAATCATCCGGGCCGATTCATCAGCTGGTATGAGCTCATTGCAGATATATTAGTATAACACACAGACCTAGGCCCAGCCACTGAACACTTACACTCGGACTGTCACTGCCTCTCTGGCTGCTGGCTCTCACTTATCCAACACTGCCAACTACACATTCACTTAAATACTGCACCATATACAATCTCACACACCCAGCCACTTATACCACAGCTCTTACTGTTCATACTAACCAAAAGGGTATTTATATTTATACCCGTCTATATTGCACATACTGGATCTATAGTTTATACCCCTACTTATATCATACCATCGCTTTTATTCTGTATAGGTTTACTATTAGCACACCTTGTACTAATGGTACGTGTCCATATAAGAGTTTTTTTTATGGCAGGGATCGCCCCGCTTCCCAGCATTGGATGCTTGGTGGGCAGCAGTTATCAGTTTCTCTTCAACGACCACTGACGCCCTCCTACGACCCCGATGGCTGCACCTGATTGGACGAACGCTTCATGTGTGGCTGTCTGCTCCCGGATTTCAAAACAGACCAACATTGCAACATTGAATATAGTTCAGCGAAATGTGTTTCTGAAAACATTTTATGCGAGAAATAAGCCCTGCAGTTGCTGAATCTGTCTTCATTATTGATAGACAAACCGTCAGTTTAAAAGATTTTCGTGACTTTGAGAGGCAGCGGGTTGACCTGGATGCCCCTGATTTGCATAAAAAAGCCTGGACTTTATAACTTTAAGCAAATAAGGAGCGACTCAACGCCCCGCTTCCCAAAAGTCGCCACAACACTACCAGAATGCATTGCCCGGCTGCTTATATAGACAATGAATGGCAAGCGTGGAAATGACGCTTACCAGTATACACATACCATTACAGTACACTTTCTGCACTATTTTTATACTTACCTGCACTGCTTACTATGTTCAATTGTATATATCTTACCCTATTCATACCAAAAGTGAATGCACAATGCGGATGCTGATTGGTGTTAGAGTCGTGATTGCCATTCAGTGGGGAGTGGCAGTGGTGTCTTCCATGTACAGTGACATCACATACATATCCCTCCATTTGATCGAATTAAATTTGGATATGATAGTGTGTAGTTGCTATGAGCACATGGATAAATAAATTGAAACTTACAAACAAATTTTAAAAGTTCACTTTAACAGCAGGCTACATATACTGAGCTCACACATACAGAATACACAGTTGCTCAATAAATGTCATTTGGAACCACATTAGTGTAAAGTTACCTAGTTACCTAAATGACCATTTCCACCTGAGTGTTACCTGTAGGAACTGTGTTTGCTGCTGGGCCAGTGGAGCCTGCCCTGGCTGCATGGCTATGACCTGTAATTGCTGCTGTACCTGCTGCTCCTGCGGCTGCTGCTGCGATGGCTGCTGGGAAATTCTGATGGTCTGGGTCTGGCCCTGCTGAGGAGCGAAGGCCGTCACAACTTGGCCCATAAACATGGTTGTGGGGACCATGACTGCACCGCATGCCATCTGTCCTGTCACTAGCTTGGTGAGCAGCTGAGGACTGGCAGGGAACCTGTCAGACAAGAAGTGGGCAAACATCAGGTAGAGGTCACTGAATCTCTATTGCACAAATGGATTTGCGTTGTAGAAACACAAATTAAAATTGGGGGGCAGCATGAAAAAGGTGCAATAAATGAACTTACAGAACACGCCGACTTATTGGGACTTTAGCTTATTCACCGTATCCCCCAGAGTTAGATAAGTCCATACATACCCTTCTCATCTCTGTGCGTGTTGTAACGCTTTCCGACGGCTCCACCGCTAGCCTAGCTTAGCACAGATCCTGGAGTTAACCGGCTCCAACTAGCCTACAGCTCC
This sequence comes from Zingel zingel, assembly GCA_023566125.1. Classification (NCBI taxonomy): domain Eukaryota; kingdom Metazoa; phylum Chordata; class Actinopteri; order Perciformes; family Percidae; genus Zingel; species Zingel zingel. The sequence goes on from CM042322.1 coordinate 3,284,151, forward strand.
CAACAAGTGACAAAATAACGCCAACATTTCCTATTTACAAATAACAAGGTCACATGAGACACAGCCATCTTCTAACCGTATACATACTGGGAACTACAGTGAGGAAAATAAGTATTTGAACACCCTGCTATTTTGCAGGTTCTCCCACTTGGAAATCATGGAGGGGTCTGAAATTGTCATCGTAGGTGCATGTCCACTGTGAGAGACATAATCTAAAAACAAAAATCCAGAAATCACAATGTATGATTTTTTAACTATTTATTTGTATGATACAGCTGCAAATAAGTATTTGAACACCTGAGAAAATCAATGTTAATATTTGGTACAGTAGCCTTTGTTTGCAATTACAGAGGTCAAACGTTTCCTGTAGTTTTTCACCAGGTTTGCACACACTGCAGGAGGGAGTTTGGCCCACTCCTCCACACAGATCTTCTCTAGATCAGTCAGGTTTCTGGGCTGTCGCTGAGAAACACGGAGTTTGAGCTCCCTCCAAAGATTCTCTATTGGGTTTAGGTCTGGAGACTGGCTAGGCCACGCCAGAACCTTGATATGCTTCTTACAGAGCCACTCCTTGGTTATCCTGGCTGTGTGCTTCGGGTCATTGTCATGTTGGAAGACCCAGCCTCGACCCATCTTCAATGCTCTAACTGAGGGAAGGAGGTTGTTCCCCAAAATCTCGCAATACATGGCCCCGGTCATCCTCTCCTTAATACAGTGCAGTCACCCTGTCCCATGTGCAGAAAAACACCCCCAAAGCATGATGCTACCACCCCCATGCTTCACAGTAGGGATGGTGTTCTTGGGATGGTACTCATCATTCTTCTTCCTCCAAACACGGTTAGTGGAATTATGACCAAAAAGTTCTATTTTGGTCTCATCTGACCACATGACTTTCTCCCATGACTCCTCTGGATCATCCAAATGGTCATTGGCAAACTTAAGACGGGCCTTGACATGTGCTGGTTTAAGCAGGGGAACCTTCCGTGCCATGCATGATTTCAAACCATGACGTCTTAGTGTATTACCAACAGTAACCTTGGAAACGGTGGTCCCAGCTCTTTTCAGGTCATTGACCAGCTCCTCCCGTGTAGTCCTGGGCTGATTTCTCACCTTTCTTAGGATCATTGAGACCCCACGAGGTGAGATCTTGCATGGAGCCCCAGTCCGAGGGAGATTGACAGTCATGTTTAGCTTCTTCCATTTTCTAATGATTGCTCCAACAGTGGACCTTTTTCACCAAGCTGCTTGGCAATTTCCCCGTAGCCCTTTCCAGCCTTGTGGAGGTGTACAATTTTGACTTTAGTGTCTTTGGACAGCTCTTTGGTCTTGGCCATGTTAGTAGTTGGATTCTTACTGATTGTATGGGGTGGACAGGTGTCTTTATGCAGTTACCGACCTCAAACAGGTGCATCTAATTTAGGATAATAAATGGAGTGGAGGTGGACATTTTAAAGGCAGACTAACAGGTCTTTGAGGGTCAGAATTCTAGCTGATAGACAGGTGTTCAAATACTTATTTGCAGCTGTATCATACAAATAAATAGTTAAAAAATCATACAATGTGATTTCTGGATTTTAGTTTTTAGATTATGTCTCTCACAGTGGACATGCACCTACGATGACAATTTCAGACCCCTCCATGATTTCTAAGTGGGAGAACCTGCAAAATAGCAGGGTGTTCAAATACTTATTTTTCTCACTGTATATTCTCATTTTTCATTCATTTTTCATGATACCGACCGATAGTACTGAGCTCCTCAAGATCATTTTGGACTTGAGGAGCTTGTACACCGCTAGTGTAGATGGAATATGTAGTAAGATCAGAAAGTATTTTCTTGGATCTATCAAAAGCCTTTGATACCATTGACTTTGATATTTTATTGTACAAACTGCATCACTATGGTATCAGAGGTCTAGCACTTAAATGGATACGAGAGGGAACAGTATGGCCATGTCAATGATCATAACTCTACTTGTCAGCCCATGATCTTTGGGGTCCCCCAGGGTTCCATTTTAGGGCCACTCTTATTCAATCTATATATAAATGATTTCATAAATTCCTCTAAAATATTTCATAAAATTATTTTTGCAGATGACACAAATTTGTTTACATCACACAGGAACCCACTTATTTTACAAGATATAGTAAACTCAGAGTTAACCAAAGTGGACATGGTCATTAAATGTCAGTAAAACAAATTTCATTTATTTAAATCATGTAAAATTTTTTAAAACAATGATCACTGCATGATTAAAATTAATGGGCAGGAGATAAAAAGAGTTCATTCCACTAAATTCCTGGGGGTCCTCATTGACGACTCACTGAACTTTAAATGTCATATTGACTATCTTGTAAACAAACTGTCCAAGTATGTTGGCTTGTTTTATAAGATCAGACATTTCCTTCCTCTGTCTGCCCTTCTCACGTTGTATAAAACTCTCTTTGAACCACACCTTAGCTATTGTAATGTGATATGGTGTAACACTTTCACCAGCCATCTCAAAAACTTATATCTTTGCAAAAGAAAGTCATTCGGGCTCTGTCCTGGTCAGAGATAAATTCCCCCACCCAACCTCTATTCCACCATTTTGAGTTACTAAGACTGACTGAGCTAAATTAATATCATAATGCCTGCTTTATGTTCCAAATTGTCAACAGACTGAACTCTAGATTGAGTAGACTTGTTCCCATCTCCAGCCCCCAGCATACATACCAAACGAGAATCAAACCACTTATATCAGGAAAATGTCGCCGACATATGCGCGCCACTATGAGTGTTGTTTGTAGGGGGCCGCAGATCTGGAACAGGATTGATGATGGCCTTAAGGTGTTGCCCTCTATCTCCAACTTCAAAAGACAACTAAAAAAACATTTCTTATTAACCTATATCTAATATAAAACTGTTCTTTCATTGACTACTGGGATGTATGTGTATGATTGTATGTGTATGAAATGTTATGTATGTACTGGTGCGCTTTTTGCATGCATGTATTCATCATCTAGATACAGGTGGTAACTATGTATACCATCGTCTGTACCACTACCCTTCCATGAATCATGGGCCCCCCACCTATAAGCTTTTCTAGCTTATTTGGGGGACCCATTCACTCTACTCAATTTGATCTTGTACCCCAACTGTAATATTGTAATGTTTGAAGTGGTATTGTGAATAAATAAATAAATAAATGAAATGAGAAGGCAAAGTACTGCTACTTAGGCGGAGTGATATTACTCCAACTCTGAGCGAACTCCAGGCGATCACCACAGGGCTTCTCAGGTGCTGCGAGAAAAAAATCACTCCGCCCAAATAGCAGAAGTAGCAGTGCTTCGCCTTCTGAGAATATAGTTCCCAGTATGTATACGGTTAGAAGATGGCTGTGTCTCATGTGACCTTGTTATTTGTACACGCTGTGATTATACAAATCACAACATGTAAATAGGAACATGTTGGCGTTATATTGTCACTTATTGGGAGCAGTAGGCTAGTTGGAGCCAGTTACCTCCAGGATCTGTGCTAAGCTAACCTAGCGGTGGGTGCGTCAAACAGTTACAACACGCAGGGAGATGAGAAGGGTATGTATGGACTTATCTAACTCTGGGGGATACAGTAAATAAGCTTAAGTCCCAATAAGTTGGCGTGTTCCTTTAATAACAAATTCAAATTGTGTGAAGATATAAAATATAACACTGACAACTAAATGAGAATAGTTTTGATATGAGGACGCATACCTTATCTGAGCTGAACGATCCTGTGCAAATGTAGCCACAGCAGCAGCGTTTGGTCCTGTATTCTGAGCCAGGGTAGTGGCAATCTGGACCATGTTAGCAGGGCTTTGCTGAGGGATCATCATTGTGTTGTAGAGAGACGCGGGCAGTGGATTCTGTTGAGGCTGTAGAGTGAGGGACGGCCGCTGAGACTGAAATACACAGAACCAGAGTAAGTGACAAGATGTGGCTGGGTTGGATGTGTTTAATGAACAGCACGGGGAAAAGGAGAACTACTTGGTTTGTCAGACCTGTGAGAGTGCTGTGCTCTGTTCCCGCAAGAGAGTTTGTTGCTGGGGATGGGGCTGGACAGCATGTTGCTGTATGCCGTTCTGTAGAGTCCCTGCAGACACCACCTGGCCCTGCATGCTGAGTGTTCCCCCCTGCTGCAAGGCGTTCCCCTGGGCCGTCTGAACAGAGCTGAGATTCAGTCCTCCGGCTCCTTTTGACAAGAACATCTGAAACATACAGCACAACACGTGGACAGATTATAACTATGACAGCAAAACATCATCCCAAACAGTAAATAAATACAATAAAAATAAAAAAACACAGGCTGCATGATTGCCACACACTCTTGAGCAGCTCTTGCATCTCACCTGAAGGCTCTGTCCCTGCAGGCTCTGTCCCTGCAGGCTCTGTCCCTGCAGGCTCTGTCCCTGCACTCTGTGCAGCTCGTCCTGGATCTGCCGCAGCTCATCCTGCTGCCGCTGGATGTTGGCCTCGATCATCCTGGTCCTATGCTCCAGCTGCTCTTTCAGGTTATGCATGACTTCTAGCTGGCTGGAGAACTGCACCATTGACTGTCAAAGAACAACGAGATGGGGACACAGTGGGAAGTGAAATGGCAGCTGTTGAGGTAGTTCATATGTGGCGTAGCATCAGAGGAGCGATTCATTCTCAAGAGTGATTCAGTGGCAGGTGCGAGGTCTAATGCTGACTAAAATCCAACTGAAACCGTGGTCTAGGTATAACTGGGTGTAGCCTGCCTTCAATAAATGCCTCAGTGTAGGAAACTAAAACAGTGATTGGCACAGGAGAAAAGCTTTATCATCCTGCCACCTGCAAACATCTGACTTTTATATATACAGTTGTGTTCAGAATAATATTTAAAAAAGTGAATAATGCTCAAAATCCTTAGAATAGCTTTTAATTCCATGCATTGGGAACACTACACATTCAATTCCAAATCAAAACATGACCAAAATTGATAACGTTTGTGTTATACCTTTACAGAAAGTGAAGAAAAAGGAATATTAGGCTGTTCAAAAAAATAGCAGTATTTGCATTTTTCTTTACAAACTCAAACATTTACTGTATTAACTGAAAAAAATCTCAAAGGATTGCTTTACTTTGAATCACTGCACTAATATTTAGTTGCAATAACCATTATTTCTGAACTGCTTCCCATCTGTGTTGCATGGAGTCGACCAACTTCTGGCACCTGTGAACAGGTATTCCAGCCCAGGACCATTGAACTACATTCCACAATTCCTCTGCATCACTGGGTTTTGCCTCAGAAACAGCACTTTGGGATTGAGGTCTGGGGATTGGGCTGGCCTCTCCATAACATCAGTCTTGTTCATCTGGAACCAAGACTTTGCTCGCTTACTGGTGTGTTTTGGGTCATCGTCTTGTTGAAAGACCTATTTCAAAGGCATTTCCTCTTCAGCATAAGGCAACATGACCTCTTCAAGTATTTTGATGTATTGAAACTGATCCATGATCCCTGGTATGTGATAAATAGGCCCAATACCACAGTATGAGAAACAACCCCATAACATGATGTTTGCACCACCATGCTTTACTGTCTTCACAGTGTACTGTGGCTTGAATTTAGTGCATGGGGGTCGTCGGACAAACTGTCTGAGGCCCCTAGACCCAAAAAGAACAGTTTTGCTCTCATCAGTTCACAGAATGTTGCCCCATTTCTCCTTTGCCCAGTCAATGTGTCCTTTGGCAAATTTCAACCTATTGAGTACATGTCTTTTTTTCAGCAATGGGACTTTGCGGGGGCTTCTAGCTGATAGCTTTGCTTCACATAGCCTTCTTCTGATCGTAACAGTACTCACAGGTAACTTTAAGTCTTCTTTGATTTTCCTGGAGCTGATCACTGGTTGAGCCTTTGCCATTTTGGCTATTCTTCGATCCATTCGAATGGTAGTTGACCGTTTTTTCCCACGTCGTTCAGGCTTTGGATGCCATTTCAAGGCATTTGAAATTATTTTGGCTGAGCAGCCTATCATTTTCTGCACTTCTTTATACATTTTCCCCTCTCCAATCAACTTTTTAATCAAAGTCTGCTCTTCCTCAGAGCAATGTCTGTAACGACCCATTTTGCTGAGTATTTCAGTGTGAAATGCACTATAACCAGCATGCACAACATGTGCTTCCTTCCTTCCTTAAATATGGGCCATAACTGACACCTGTTTCTTCACAGAATCAATCACCTCACTAATTGAACACAACACTGCTATTATTGCAGTGTGTCCCTTTCAATTACAGATTCAATTAGACAGAATGAGCAGCATGCATGTCAAGACTGTTGGGTCTGTTGGTTTTCTATGACTCTTCAACACTTACTAGTACATTATTTGCCATGTAGAAATATCACTTCTACCAAAACATTTGATTTATGAGGTTAGTGATGTTGGACTGCTATTATTTTGAACACAACTGTACATACATAAATATATATTTACATTTAGGTTGCATCTATGAGCTAGTTCCAGACCACTATAAATGTACGTTCAGATTTTAAATGTTTCCTAATAGTGCTGTGATCATAATACTGGTTTGTGCTCAACAAAAGATTAAACCATAAAATAAACTGTACAAATTCCATATGCTAGTTTTTTATTTGGGGATACATAAAATAATCTATTAGAAGCTGAATTGATCAAAAGAATTTATGAATGAATTGTTCACATTCTTTTAATGCATGTCCCTATTTATCAGAGGAGCTCAAGAGACGATTCCACTTGTAAAACTATTTGGCATTTTTTTTTTCTGTTTTGTTGGGAAATTACATTAAAATGATATGTAAGAATACATCCAATCATGAGGATCCAATGACAGAATCAGCGAGAGCTAAGGTGCACGAAAAGTTGGCTGTCTGGCAAACATGAATTAGGCTTTAAAACAAATTAGATAAATATCTTACTTGGTCGCTGGTCTGAACTTGTTGCTGCTGTTGAGGCTGTTGTTGTTGTTGTTGTTGTTGTTGTGAAACCATGGATGGTGCCATGTTCTGTATTGTATTTTGGGAGCTCATTGACTGATGAGAATTAATACAGAACAACATTAGCAACAACATTAAAGGAGAAATCTGGCGCAAAATGAACCTAGGGGTTAATAACACATGCTAATCAAATGTGACCAGTTTCATCGCAAACCACTAATTAGCTTATAACGCTAGTCGTCGGGGGAGAGGGTAAAGTAAAAAGAAATCTCTATTTCTACACCACTAACAAGGCTTAAAATAGCACCACACTTCCACGGTAGCATCATGAGGGTCCCTACATGTAAACTGAAGCATTGACAACTTTGTAAGTGTACAGACAGTTTATTAAAAAGATAGTTTAGAAAAACTGTACCGTTCACTATACAGGCAGGCGCCATCTTGGGAAAACAGTCACGACCAGGCGAACGGCGAACGCCGTGCAGCGTGAGCTGAACTGTCACTTGAAATCTCCCATGGTTCGTGGTTTCCCAATGGGTCGATAGGAATTACGTTTGTGAAATGTAATTACATGGAAATGAAGCATTATTCTGTTTATTAAAATATATGGCACAGCGTTCGCCGTTCAACTGGTCGTGACTGTTTTCCCAAGATGGCGTCCGCCTATATATGTGAACGGTACAGTTTTTCTAAACTATCTTTTTAATAAACTGTCTATACACTTACAAAGTTGTCAATGCTTCAGTTTACATGTAGGGACCCTCATGATGCTACCGTGGAAGTGTGGTGCTATTGTGAGCCTTGTTAGTGGTGTAGAAATAGAGATTTCTTTTTACTTTACCCTCTCCCCCGACGACTAGCGTTATAAGCTAATTAGCGGTTTGCGATGAAACTGGTCACATTCGATTAGCATGAAAACATATCCCAGAGAACGGTCGACTCGGTACATGTGTTATTAACCACTAGGTTCATTTTGCGCCGGATTTCTCCTTTAACAAACAGAAAAGGATGAAGAACAGGTCAGAGTACAGCCAGTCTAATCTCTTTATCCCTTATTAAAGCCCTTTAACACCTGACGCTGTTCTTGTCCCTTCACTGACCTGGCTGCTGACAGATGATCTTCGTTGGGATGTCATCTCCACAGCAGAGACAGACTGCCGACCTGGTGTACTCCTGTCTCCCTGAAGCTTCATCTGTGATGCTGAGAGGGAAATATAAACATGATAAGAAATTTTTTAAAAAGAAGATATAATATAAAATAGTGTCGGTGATAGAGATTGTTGAGGGTGCTTACAAGCTGGGTCAGACACAGCTGTGTGCGATGATTTGCGTGAGCTGCGAGACGAGGCCGAGGGTGTCCGGCTGTGGTTGAAGCGCTCTAGAGCCTCCTTCAGGCTGGACGTGTTGAGCTGGGACTCGGAGCCTGAATCCTGGGACTGCTGTGAGGCGAGGGAGAAAGTCAGCTCTGAGTCGCCATACAAACAGCCTCGTCACAGATGACTGATGTTGAACAGGAGTCTCACCTTGTCTGCTGTGATCTCAGGTTGTAATTCTTCAATTCCAAGCTCTCTGCGCTGTTCTGCTCTTACTTCAGCATAACTGTGGAGCAAAGACAGTGAATAAACTACACGTATATACTGTATGTGTATTGCATTGCGATGAAAGTGAAAGATGTGGGACAAAGATGATGCGTTTTTCTACTAAATTATCTCCATGTACCTGACAACAGTGTGCGTGCAGACAATAAACTCTGGTCTGGAGTTCCACTGGTGGTAGGTGATGTAGTAGTGGGTCTGAAGCCAAATCCACTGCTGCCCTTTGGTGAGGAATCTGTAGTAGCAGGACTTTCCTTTGCCATATTGCATTACTACAAACACACAAGAGAGAGGGCGCTCACAGATATTCACTATTTGAAAGCTCAAGAAGAAGCAGACACTCACTTTAATTATGTCCGAGAAAGATGTACTCACAGTGTTCGTGGCATTTGGCCAGTGTCTCCAGGTCATCTACATGGTAGTAGTCATATCCTGATGTACCCAGCACCTCAAACGGGAGGTAACCTATAATGGGTGGAGCTCTGGACAAACAAAGAAAATGTTATTGAGATGAGTCATTGGAAGACCTCTGCACACCTTCTTCTCCTGTTAAAGTACACTAATGCTAATGATCATAAACCTTTACAGTAGTAGGAAAGGAAAGTGTGTTTTCCCCAAAGGGCTCACAGCAAGATTGCTTTCACACCTGTAGTTCAGTTCATTTGGTCCAAAAAAAACCAAAGAAGTAACATGCTGCCTTCGCCATGCCATTACAACCAAACCAAGAGGGTTAAACGTGAAGGCACATACACTGACAGGTAAGTCATTGATTGGACAGTTTTGTGTGATGACATCTAGGGCTGGGCGATATGGAGAAAATCAAATATCACAATATTTTTGACCAAATACCTTGATATCGATACCGCAACGATATTGTAGTGTTGACTATTGGTGCTTTCACAAAATGTTCACACAATGAGATTTGTGATAAATAATCATCAGTAATGTGGATATAATGACTAAGTGGGTAAAGGCAAATAATAGAACAGCTAGAACAGTCTGGTAAGTTCAGAAAATGACATCACTTTACTGTAATGCAGCCTTTAAAACCAGGAAAAGACAACAATTATGTCATATCACGATATCCAAAATCTAAGACGATATCTAGTCTCATATCAAGATAGCAATACAATATTGATATATTGCCCAGCTCTAATGACATCCTGCATCATCAGGACCCACGTGAGAATATCTAATTCTGGTGTCTGACAGCCAGTTATGCTGCACTTAACTGTGTCTTTATGTGTTTATTTATCTCCGCTGGAATCAAAAAGTGCTCACAAAGAAATAACTGATTATCATCATTATAAGTCAAGATTGCAACTGGATTTTGTGTATCATAAATAGAGACAAACAGATAGAAAAAAGGTCCAAATACCAGGCAATTTTTTATTATACTACTATGGGGATAGTTACTGTGTCAATACATTTCACTCACTTTGTATTGGGGAACTGCTACAATACATAGGACACAAGCTCAACACAGACGCATAACATCGCCTATAGGAACGGGAGAGGGCTTCTTTTACATTTCACAATCAGCAGATGCATTTATTATTAGCTTTGAAATTCCTGCTTATGTCACACATGTACTCTTACACAGTCCCGCGGTAGTGGACAGAAACCCAACTTTTCAGGTGGTCTCAGAGTTTGAATTTGAACCGAAAAAACAGAACAGGTGTGAAAGCACCCTGAATAAAGCGTTACGATACAGAAACATATAACACAAACAGCAGAACACATTGGATAGAAGACACCGTAAAAAAAGAAGAAAAAGAAACTGTACCTGTGGTCCAAGAAGAGAAATTTCCACTCTAAACTATGTCTGGAGGTGAATTCCTCATTAGGCTCCTCTACAGTGCACATCTCCTGGGAGGGATAGGGTGGAAGTGTAGAATGTATTTAGACAGTATCTACATTTATCTAAAAAATGCATGTACTACAGTAAATACTAATGTATCGGAGCCAATGTTGAGCTGAACATGCAGGAAATATAAGGTAAGTTTGAAGAGTCCAATTTTAGTGTTCAGGCTCTCTTCAAAAGGCAGTGTTCAGTGTACACCAGCACTGCTTAGCCTCACAAGTCTTGATGAAGTTTCTGCTTCTCTTTCATTCAAGTTTAGCTGTCTCAGTTTCAGTTCCACCGTCTTTTGTATTATTTCATAATGATGATCGTTTGATTTTATTCCAAACTCAATGTCACTTTATTTCCAACAGTAAAAGTAAAATAAACAGTAGCTTTTTTAACTCAGCTGGAAGAAAGATACATAGATAAAGTGGTTGCCAACAGAGTACCACACAAAATGGTTGACAGGGGCCCAAATGTGTTTGCCTGGGGTGACTGGGCAAGCGTTACTGCTGTGCCCTGTCCTAATTTTCACTACCTTTTTTTCAAACCTTGAGGCACAGACTGAATGTGTGTCAACAGGACAAAAGGAGAAGTAAGAACTGGAAGAACGGCTAATGATTTTTACCTTGATAAACTGTGGTTTGGCAAGCCGCACAGTTGCTATAAGACACACTCTGTCTTCAAAGGCAGAGTGAAGCGATCGCTGGATCACTCCCTCGAAACCATTTCGGGTACAGTTAGGCACTGTTGACGAATAAAACAAAGAAAAGGCTAGACTTTACGGCCAGGAAAACTCAACTTGAGGCTCAGCCAATTAGTGGCGTGTAACTCACCATTATTCAGGGACTTGAAGTTTCCAATGAACTTGACATATTCGTACACGGGGGGCTCGTTGGGGTCGATTGTCCCTCGGAGCATGTGGCAACAGAACTCAAGCTGATTTTTCGCTGGGAAAAAAATTAAAAAGTAAGAATCAAAGTAAGTAATTGGCACTTGAGATGACCAATTACACCAGTAAGATAATATAATAGCATAATAAGACAAATGGAAATGGTGCAAATAAAACATTCCACTTACTTTTCAGGTATTCAGGCGTCGGTGTCTCTCCTTCCATGATATGAGAGGACAGAGCCTTGTACACATCTGAATGCTCCCCCATAGGCAGGAAGTTCAACAAGTTCTGATCCACAAGATCAGACTGAAACACATACAGTCTGTTTCATACTAATGCATCTTTGAGCATGTGTAGCTCTAAACACTTAGTTTGTAACACTGTATCAAACAGGTGGCACTGTTGACATGTATGCTTTGTTATATAGACTTGAAATATTCTAAAACTCCAATACTGACTCTATATTATCATTCTTTCACATTATACTCACAGGTAAGTGTTCTAGTAGGGACGTCACACTCTCAGAAGCGTAGATTATGTTCCCATCAGTCATGATTGCAAGAAAAAATCCATCTAACGCCTTACGGAGATAAAATGTACTTTTTTAATTCGCTAATAGTCTTGCATGTAAACAAAAACAAAAGGACATGCAAAGACTTCTCACCTCCAACATCAGCTGAGTGAACTCTTCATTACTAAGAAAAGGAGGCTTCCAGTCTTGTCTGATCTCAGTTGACTCTGACTGAGCAGCGATTTCTGATGAAGGAGACATGAAACGTGTCAACGAAAACAGGTTCAGCCAAAGAGTGTGAGCCACAGCTCTCTGAATCAGACAGATTTCCGCCCGTCGTGAGCGGTCCTCACCCTTGTGTTTGTGCAGAAAGTCGATGCTCTTCTGCAAAATAGTGGACTTGTCCATCTTCCGGGTGTTGCCCGGCAACATGGTGCCCAGCTCCTTGATGAGGACATTGAACTGGTCTCTGCGTTTCTTCTCAGACTTGTTACGGGACACACTGTCGGATTAGACACAATAAGAATAAGAACCCGTTTTGTCTTCATTATATACAGTAGTTTGGGGATTGGTTACAATGCTGCATTATTGTGAGGCAGGTAAGATAGCTGCGCCTCTGCATGTGGAGCTTTAATAATCACACAAATATATAATCAAGTCTCATAAAAACTAAAAATTGTAATATCACGGAGGATGTTTTAAATACCATTGAATGTCTTTTGATCTAAACACAAATCACATGGATCATACCGTTTAGCTTTATCCTTTTCATCTTCTTCCATTAACCCATCAAAGATACTGCTGTCATCCCTGCAGAGCAAACACATCGACAGTTGAAGAAGATCCTTTAATATACGTTCTCTAATAATCTTTTATGAGTGTCTGCTCATCTTACCTTTTTTTAAATTTTACAGTAAAAGCAGGAAAGAATTAAACTGAACACAGAACTTGGACATTGTATTCATCCCAATGCTGAGACGATTATACGAATGATATAGAGTTTGAAAATCAATCTATGGCCGTAAATTGAATAAATGTTTTTTTATTGTTGGTCAGAGAAAAACTACACAATTAATAGAAATGACTAAGAAAAACAAGCTAAATGCAGGTAACTCAAAATCTTTGTCTCACCGGTCAATGCTCGAGGTCATTTTGTATCCTGTTTAGGGTCGCAGTGTTGGAGAGGGGTCTTTTAATCGTGAGGTAGACATTTGGGGATGAACCTTTGAGGAAAAAAGAACCCCACGTGAAATAACAACTTGTAAACAGCTTCATCACCAAATTCAAGACCGATGGTAAAACTAAATCTCACCTTACTGACAGTACAGCCAGTCCTGTGAGAGGATGAAGAAGTTACTGCTGGATGAAGGCAGAGTGTGGCTGGACACACTGTGGTGACTGGGGCAGTAGAGCTCTGTGTCTTGGAGGAGAGTCACTGAAAGTGTCCCCAGTCAGCGGGTAGAAAGTTGAAAAGGGGTCTTCAATGAGCCGAGTTCTTCGTCTGTTTTGCGTGTGAGACTGGCACATGGCAGCATCTGAGTCTATAAGAAGGTAGAAAAACACACATTGTCATTATTGAAATACAAACACAATCAACATGTCCGTAAGCTCGGCATATGGAAGGTAGACTGCAGTGTATCTAAGGGAGGTTGGCTAAAGAGAAAATATTGACAGAGAACATGTGCTTAATTATACCCCTGCCACGCATAAAAAGCAGTCTGGCCAGTCTAATATAGGAGACGGCATGGGACATTTTTTGTATGCCAATGTGTGCTCTCTGACTCCAGATGGCCAGCTAACCCCTGATGCACTGTGACGCACCTTTGCTTTAACAGCCGAGCTAAACTTAAAGTGATGCAGCAGTCAGGCTAGGTTTTTGTAGTTGTATCCCAAAAAGGCACACGTCACATCACGCCATCCAATAAATAAATTTAGCTAATGGCTGGCACAAAATAAAAAACTTTAAGTGAAATTACAATTTGCCATGGAAATAGTGTGATATGATGTGGGACTAAGAGCTTAACAACAGTTGGCAACAATTGAAAAGGGAGAGGGATCCACCAGTCATTTCCTGATGTCTGCCTAGTGACCAGCACCGTTATCCCAACAAGTGCAAAATAATTTGGGTGGGAAGGTTTGGTGCAACATATGACTGTTTGTACGATGGCAATCTAATTTATAGAGGTGATCATTCTTTGCATTAACATCTAGGAAATACTCTGGGATTATATTAAATGTAATACATAATATAATGCTTTTAAATGTAAATGATTGCCTCATGTTTGATAGCCTGAATGCTGATGTAACAGATACATAAAAGCACCTATCTTGATTTCAATTTGCCACATAAAAAAAACATCTACAGTAATATTCCGCACATCAGTGACAGCTGATGTTTCTTCCTATCACCTGACTCTACTCTTCTCCTTGCGCAGGTAGGCCTACAATAGATGTCCAATTAAAACGAGAAGGCCCACTGGGTCTCTAGCCTAAATATTTGACCCATTTATCCCATGAACCAGTTACCGTCAGAACCTGTGTGGGAGGTTTTCTCACCATAACGGCCTATTTGTGTTGGTGAGAAAAGCCCTTCTCTCCTCGTATCATGGTATACATAACATATCTATTATTATAAATTTTGCTGAAACTTAAATTGTAGTTTTTGCTATTTTAGGGATTTATACTTAAGTCATGTACTGTAAGCTAATATAGATATACTAGGGCTGTCAATCAATTAAAAAAATGTATCTAATTAATTACATACTCTGTAATTAATTAATCGAAATGAATCGCATACATAATTAACGGTGCCTGAACCGATACTTTTTAAGAAAGTAAAAAAAGAAAAGAAAAAAAAAGGTACTAAACAACAGTTGGTGACATTAAAGAACGGCTTGTTTATTGCTAAGGCCATATGGTCAAAATTAAATGATTTAATAATAATGTATATCAATAACAATAACTTATTTCACTAGTAAATTGCTGTTGAACGACAAAAACAACCACCAGATGGGAAAAGGACATTTACAATAACTTCAAATGCACCACGAGGCTGTCGTTTACCAGTTTCATTGAACGCACCGTCAGTGTTGTTTTTCCGACTGCTAAAACACAGTCAAACTTTACACCGTTTAGCGTTAGCTGTCAACATTTTAACCATTTTTAATCCAGCTACTAGCTAGCGGTAGGCTAACGTTAGCTGCTGTCGAGTATAGTGTTAACTAGCTAGCGGTAGGCTAACGTTAGCTGCTGTCGAGTATAGTGTTAACTAGCTAGCGGTAGGCTAACGTTAGCTGCTGTTGAGTATAGTGTTAACTAGCTAGTGGTAGACTAACGTTAGCTGCTGTTGAGTATAGTGTTAACTAGCTAGCGGTAGACTAACGTTAGCTGCTGTTGAGTATAGTGTTAACTAGCTAGCGGTAGACTAACGTTAGCTGCTGTTGAGTATAGTGTTAACTAGCTAGCGGTAGGCTAACGTTAGCTGCTGTCGAGTATAGTGTTAACTAGCTAGCGGTAGACTAACGTTAGCTGCTGTTGAGTATAGTGTTAACTAGCTAGCGGTAGACTAACGTTAGCGGTAGACTAACGTTAGCTGCTGTCGAGTATAGTGTTAACTAGCTGGCGGTAGGCTAACGTTAGCTGCTGTTGAGTATAGTGTTAACTAGCTAGCGGTAGGCTAACGTTAGCTGCTGTAGAGTATAGTGTTAACTAGCGTCCCGTGCAGCGCTGTGTGTGTAGCCTGTACCGTCTGTTTCAGAGCATCAGAGAGAAGAGCAGACATATCAGTGGCTCCAGATTTCGGTAGCCAGGGTTGGCAGGAAGAAGATTTTTACAAGTAAATGTTCCAATTAATGATCCAGGCAGCACATTCTCGTCTCCCTCCTTCATTTTACAGTCCAATGGTGGCTAGAACGGCTCCGGGTCAAACTTCAATATGGAATGGATTAATCTGCGTTATTTTTTTTTTAACGCGTTATTTTTTCTCAGATTAATTAATCGAAATATTATTATTATTGTTATTTTGACAGCCCTAAGATATACACACAAAAATAGTTGAATTGAGGTTGGTTATTGTAAACAGCATAAAAAACACCTGCACTTATTGATATAACTAGCATTCTAACACATTCACGTTCAGGGTAAGTCCCCAAAATACCAAACCAAGCCACCACACGCACTTCACAAAAATAAAACTTGGTTTCCTAATTTGATTATTTATTATTTACGATTATTTACTGTTCCAATTTTAGAAGCAATAAAATATGTTTTTCAAAAGATGTGTCACTGCCTAGTGCCTATATAAAGATAATAAACTAATAGATAAGATAATAGATAAAATACCTAAGTACAGACTTTGAGGTTTCGAGGTGAATACAGTACATTAAAATTTACATTTACAAATTTACATTTAAATTCATTAACAACTGACCTAGGATCTGTGTGTTAGGGGAGCCCCAGACAGCACTTACACTGTTGTTATGAAAGAAAATATTTGTGTTATGTTCAACTTACTGCTGCTGGGTTCATCAAAACGAGGAAAGGAAGTGAGAACTGGGAGTATTTACACGTTCGTGTTAAGACATGCAAGGGAAAACATGACAGTAAGAGAAGGGGTAGGTTTTATTGTGGCCCACTGACTTTCAGCTATGCAGTGTTGTTTTACTGCCCACTGCAAGTGACTCTTTCGACACAAATACAGTGAAAAGGGTGCCTTATCTAAGATTACTGCTTTGTCAAGACAAGGGGCCAACTACACTCTGTGGCAACATTATAAAGGGAGTGGATAGTTGTAATAAAAGAGCTTTATCTACACACTTAGTACCTACTAAAAAACAGAAACAGAGAGCATTTGCATTTCTGCTCTACAGCATCTTGAAAATAGTCAAGCTAACTGGAACGCAGACCCAGACTGAAAAAAGGCAAAAAGAAACAATGTAAATAAATAAATAAATAAATATATATATATATATATATATATATATATATATATATATATATATATATATATATATATATATATATATATATATATATATATATATATATAAAAGATATGAGTGATATGAAAGGAAAATAAGAGTAAGTAATGTGTGATGACACATTTGCAGCAGTTGCAGCAGTCATAGTGAGCGTTCTGTAACAGAGGTTGTATAACTGTGACGTCATCTGTGCTTCAATGACCTGCTGGCCCAGTGACCTACTTTCCTCCTCCTCTGATCTAACTTAATCACAGCTCCACAGGCAACACTTTCCTGTTATACCAATATCACTACACTCCCTGTCAACAGAAATCCTTCAAAAGCTGACCATTTTACAAAGCAAGTACCTTCACTAAAGGTGTGAGCAGGGAATCACACTGTCTGCATATCACATTTCCTCCTTTAATCATAGGATATGCAAAGGCGTCCTGGTGTTCCCTGAGCCTCAGCGGGAACAGATGTCAAGGAAAGGTGCTACATTTTTAACAGTCAATTATCAGTTTTTAGTAATGTCAATCATGTAGACTAGGCAGAAGTATCCAAATGAACACACCTCACACAAGTAGAAGCATTTTCGATCCTGAAACACATCAAATCACAGACTGAAAACACTCTTCTATCACCATTTTTCTGTTGCTCACACAGCATTGTTGAATGTGCGTGTGGTTGTGTGCACCCATGCGCAGATGTAGGGCAGCAGAGCTCTGAGGATATGAGTCACTCTGAAGTAGATCTACGGTGCCGCTCGACACGCACCCCGCCACACCCCGCATTGAGATGCCAGCACAGCAACGGTGCCAATGGGCAACACCATAGCAACCGGCCTCACCGTGTCGAATGAAAATAGCATAGCTGAAATTCCTCCACAGCTGATACTCCCTCCAACATACACTGAGAATGATTCGACTATTGGTTAAGACTGAGGATTTAAAACACTGCGACAGGTCGACCTGCATTAACACACGTGTCATGTGTGATGTTCTCTCATGCAGTGGCCGTCATTCTGCATCATTCAGAGGAAACCAATCACAAGCAATCCCTCCCCTCCTTATTGTATTATGAAGCAGATTCTCTCCATCAGGAAGAGTGTTTTTACTATTACATTAGGTCGACACAGCAACTAAGAAACAGAGAATACAGCAGAGCTTAACAGCTTCCTCTTATGACTCAGTAGGCTCAGAAATTCAAACAGGTCGTGTTTAAAATGTGCCCCGTGATGAAAATCCAAATGTAAACCAAAGACCAATAATTAATATCCCCAGGGATACAGCTTTTTTACTTTTATAATCCACCACAGAGGATAATATCACTGCACATTAGAATGCCAAAATGAGGACAGAAACTACTTGTTGATATGCAAAGGAGCAGCAGTCCTCTAATCAGAAGCAGACTAAAGCCAAAAAGAGCTTGTTTTGCCATAGTTCTTTTAAATTAAAGAGCAGGATGCATCCATTTGAACTAAAATGCTACCAAATTAAACCTTTATATTAGGCTGAAGACAAACAAATGCATAGGATTGTCTGAATGAGATTTGTGCCATATATCTCCTGCATTCAAAACATTTATACAACTAACAAGTATGTTTTTATATCAGCTTGTACTATTATGTTGTTGTGTGATTAGGACTGCAATGGGCATAGGGGAAATGTCCAGGTATCTTTCTATTGCCAGTCGACTTTCAGTCTTATACTTGATGTCATAGGTTTTCTTCATCATCTACGTCACACCCTGACAGCCTAGAGCAGGGGGCTTGTGAATCCTCAAAGATCCCTGGTGTCACAACATAGACCTCGGCTTTTACAACATTTCTAGAAAGACTGGTACATTCAGTCAACCACTTAAAAAGGTGACTCTCGCTGATACTGGTAGACACAAAGACAGTCTACAACAAAACCGACGTGGTACTCGGGTCAGGAGCAAATAAAGAGGAGGGGGTGCTCGGTCTCATTCTGCTCCAAGTGTTGGGAAGTATCTAGGATAATGTTATGCAGATTTTAACATCTGGCAAGCAAGAGACTCACTGCCAAGGAGGTCACGCAAATCAACAAAAACACATACAAATAAATTACTCAGTCACACATCCTGTCTGAGGCAGCTGCATCAAGGCCTGAACATCCTGGTGGCATCCACACAGCAATCAATCAAAGATGTGATTCCCTCGGTTCACAGGCATAGAGCTTCCCTTGTCAAAATGGGTTTAATAAATGCCATGGTCATTTTGCCGGTAAGCAAATTAAATCCACAACACAAGCTTGTCAACACTGCCCACCATACAGCTAAAACATTGTAGCAACTAACCCCTCGACTCTGGGCAGCCAGCTGTGTACCACTCAAAGCGCACACATCCACAGGCCCAGCAGCACAAAATGGCTCTTTGTTTTGCATTTTTCCTCCACAGCCCACAGACAGGAATGTTTGAGAGGCAAGCAGCAGTGGTTGGCAGGGGCCCCTTGACTGCTGCTGGCCTCCAGTCCCAGCGGAGCAGGAGCTCAGCCAGGGGCCTTATAACGATGTCAAGTGGGTCATTGGAGTTCAGAAGGATGACTGGCAGCACACGAGAAGCAGTCAAAACTGACTCCAGTCCTTGTGTCCAGTTAGCTCAGTTGGTAGAGCAGGCGCACATATGTAGAGGTTTATTCCTCGACGCAGAAGGTCAAGGGTTCGAGTCCGACCTGTAGCGGTCTCCTGCATGTCTTCCCCCCTCTCTCTCCCCTTTCATATCTCAGCTTTCCTATCCATTAAAAGACAGAAATGGCCAAAAATAATCTTATAAATAAACTGACTCCAGCACTGTAAGACCAGTCTACTATGATCAAACTATATGACCATGTGATCACCAACACTTAATCTAGTATATAAACGCTTATTATGCTAACCAGCCAACCACTCAATTAAGAACCAACATGTTATAGTGTTATAAACAGGTTGAACCATTAGACACCTAAATAATTGATGCCTTTACATGACTTTGCTCTAAGTGAGTATATGGACTTGTAGTTCCCCAGAAGACTTTGCACCACTCTACAGATTGTGTCAATGTCAGATAAAGAGAACACTTCCATATTCTGTGACTGCACGATTTTTAATTAAACATCTTTCATTATGCAGAAACAACTGATACAGGATCTGACAACCTCACAGTTCTCATTTAGACATGAACTGTGGTAAATACTTTTACGTTTTATTCCTGAAAGAATTTGTGAATTCATCAATTAGTAAATAGACATAACACAAATCAACAATTTGAATAACTCTTGAATCACCAATCAAGCAAACATGCAATATTCTAGCTTCTCTAAATCTAAGTCTATAATGAAAATAATAAGTTAGTGTCACTGTTGGCATCATGTTTAAAAATAACCTCAAATTGAAATGTCACGCTGCCTACCTGGGTAGGCAGATCAAGGCACGCAAAAGATTTCTACTTTATTACGTACGACATTTCTGTGTGAAGCATTTCAACCTATGACGAGAGATAAGAAAGTGAAGCTTTAAATGCTATGCTTTACAATCATTTTAAGATGCAAATATGATTGTTTGTTTGTTTTAGTGTTATTTTGTTACTTTTATTGTAAACCAGTATTATTACTGTTACTATTATTGTTTTTTCTATTAACAGATGGCTCAAGTTTGTGGGAGGTGGGCAAGAAGCGCATCTTTTTGATTTATTTGAATACATATGTTGAAAGACTGTTGGTTGTTTAAAATCAATAAAAAATAAGGATAAAAAAAAGATGCAAATATGACTCATAAAAGACACCTTTGGAGATACGCTACATTTGTAGGAATGAATTACAGACTGAAAGGCAAAGGCAAGGTAACAAAAGAGCTTAGCTGCATGTTGCAGTTAACAATCTCTCAACACGTGTATTATGTGCATCACATTCATAGCCTAGTCTTGTGTGCCACATGCTGAATACCATGTGAAGATTGAGGCTCTAACTATAGGCTGATGGTCCTGTCATGGTTGAACTGTTTCATAACAGGGACACATGTAGGCCATAAAGCCATTTGTTAAAAGGGGAACTCTATGAGTGAATATAACGACACAAGGTAGCTAATCAATAACATCTTAATCAAGACTGAGTTCAACCCATAGTTTAAGACTATAGTTTGGGTGATATTAAACTGTTAACAAGTTAAAGGTGCTCTAAGTGATGTTGGGTGACGTCACTTCTTGTTGTTCAAAGTATTTTCAAACAAAATGGAGGCTAGCTCGCCCCTCCCTCTTCCTCATCCCGTCCCCTCCCCCCCCCCCCTTCCGCGCACTAACCATAGACATATATAAAATGGACCAACAGATCCCGTTGCTCTGGACGGAGACCAGTGAAGGATATTAGAAGCACTTTTCCGGTGATGGCTGAGCGTTACTGAGCAGCCTCCAACTGAGCTTGAAGACGTAGATGTGACGTGAGCAACCTGTCTGAAAGTTGGAAGTCTTCTGGTAGCTGTGCCAAGAGAAATCTCAATCATTCCCAATCTAGCAGAGACGGAGAGCGTAGGTATATGTAAGGAGATAACCTAGGCACAGGCTAATTACTGATAACTAACATGCTAGTTAACATTAGTAATTAAACTTAAACAGCTAATATAAGCCGAAACTGCCTGAGAGCTTCTCCTGTACTATACGGTAATTCCTCTACTATGAGACAGTAAGTCGCGTGGTTATGACACAATCGTTAGCCTATTTTTATAAAAACGTCTGCTACGGAGCCATAACGTGAGATACAAGGTAATGGAGCCTTTTATACATTGTCGTGTTTCTTTAGAAATAAACTATGGACAAATAAAGTCTTTAAACGCTTCAGATGTAAAGTTATTCGCTGTCAAAGTGACGCCAAAATGAATGGCAGTCAATGAGATGCTAACGGCAGGTGATCGTTTGGTAGCATCAAAATGGCGCCATAGGAGGTTTGAGCTCTGAAGCAAAGCTTACCCCCTCGGCACTAACCCCCCAACCCCCAAATTTTTGTTGCCGTTTGTGGAGCCTGGGCTGTCTACAGAGACCGCATTTTTTACAGTGTGTTCAGGGGACAGGCAGCTAGCAGATAGTGAGATGTTTGCTGTATGTGACAAAAAATGTTGTAGCCTAAAAAATGCGTGACATCGCTAGAGCCCCTTTAATACTAAGAATGATTAACACCCAGGTCAAGATTATAAAAAGAGATGTTTGGTTTCGTGTCGAAAGGAGCCAGTTGAGGTGGTTCGGGCATCTGGTAAGGATGCCCCCTGGGCGCCTCCCTAGGGAGGTGTTCCAGGGACGTCCAGCTGGGAGGAGGCCTCGGGGAAGACCCAGGACTAGGTGGAGGGATTATATCTCCAACCTGGCCTGGGAACGCCTCGGGATCCCCCAGTCGGAGCTGGTTAATGTGACTCGGGAAAGGGAAGTTTGGGGTCCCCTGCTGGAGCTGCTACCCCAGCGACCCGATACCGGATAAGCGGACGAAGATGAATGGATGGATGGATGTTTGGTTTAAGTTTAGATATTGGGAAGAAAAAGATTCTGTTATTATATTAGTGATATAGCCTAGATCTAACCTTTTTTGTACTAAACCTATTGGGATTTAGATAAACGCAAACAAGCACACACGCACGCAGCTAGGAAAGACAGCAATACAAACTAATCAAGAGTATCAGCAGATGCAGTCAAAGAACACTAAACCATTTCTAGTAGGATCTTCTGAAAAGAAAATGATTTGAAAGGCTCCAGTGACTGTGTCAACACCATTTTTACACACATGACTGAATGGATGTATAATGTCTCTGTAATAGCGCCAATTGTGAATTAGGCTTCAAAAGACATTAGCCAACAGTGTCCATCCTAGGGCTGTGCAATTAATCTGAATTTTTTTCGGCTACTAATGATCACAAAAACAGAATAATCGAGAAAAACGATTGTTTTGCACATCACGTTTTGCAAGTAAACTCTTATTTTGTCTTGTGTTCTGAATGAAAACAAAAATGTTCAAATGGGTTTCATGTGTTTTCACTGTTGATTTGTTTAACTTTTTACACTGTTTTTTAAGTTCAATAATTGCAACATCTTTCAAAAAGTCAATGAGTAATAGTGTTAAATAATCATAATTTCAATACTGACCAAAATAATTGTGATTATGATTTTGTCCATAATCGAGCAGCCCTTCTCTGACTGACACTAAAACAGTCCACTGCTGCAACCAAGACCCAAATTAAGTAGGTGAAGTCAACCATGTCTTACCTTTTGTCTTTGAGTGATGGCTAATTAAGTAAGCGCTTCACCTCAATACGGATGACTCTGTGGGCAACTCTTGTCTGAATTATTGACCTGTTAAACAGAAAGAGAAAAGCTAGACTTACAAATGAGCAAAAAAAAAACCTCACATTTCTGAATCAGAACTAAAACAGCTGGGTCATCATGAGCCTCCCACACACAGCACTGCAGAAATAAGAAACAGCTTTGAACACACACACACACACACACACACACACACACACACACACACACACACACACACACACACACACACACACACACACACACACACACACACACACACACACACACACACACACACACACACACACACACACACACACACACACACACACACACACACACACACACACACACACACACACACACACACACACACGATTCGGGGAAAAATATGAATCACGTTTTTTTTAGCTTAGAATTGATAATCACGATTCTCTGCCACAATTTTTCCTCTGTTTATTGCACACATGAACCATGGCAAAACAAAACAAATTGGCAGTACCAAACATTGATTTTTTTTTTGGCACCTAACTCCCATCACCACGAGCCTGTAAACACAGAGGCTACAATGAAGAGAAGGGAGAGCATTGCAGCGCTTGGGAGCGCTTTAAAACCTTTTTTATACAGTCTATGTTTAAAACTCACAGAAGAAAGTAGTAGCGTTTGTAAAATCAAATGAAAATCAAAGTTTTAAAACATTAAATCATGAACAGGGTCAATCGAGATTGCGATTTTATAACAATTCATCGTGCAGGCCTAACACACAGACACACACACCTCTTGAAAGTTCATCCATTAATAACTCGAGGCCCTGCCCATCAGCTGGGAAGGGGATTTACTTCCAGGCAATGTAAACATAAGCATCTGCTCATTATTGTAAAAAGTGATCCTCAAAGTGTGTAAGTGTGCATGTGACTGTATGTTCGAGCACTAAAACGCAGACATTTTAAAACCCTCATCACGATGAAGAACTTTATCATACTAGCGCTTACAAATGGTGTCATAAATTGATTAAATTAATTTGCTAATTGTGTCAATATATTGGCCTTGTATTAAAATAGCATTTATTTGAAGGATTCCTGCAGTTTTCTTACAACATTGTATGTAGCCTTCTTAATTTATCAGTACCTCCAATATCAATATAGAGAAATTCTGTCACTGATTTCTCAAAACCAAGAACTTGATTAAGTGGAATGACTGAATACCGATCAAAGTATTAAGGCCTATATAAAAGAGACTTCAGATACAGTATTAGGGGACCACTAAGGTCTATATAAAAGATACTTCAGATACAGTATTAGGGGACCACTAAGGCCTATATAAAAGAGACTTCAGATACAGTATTAGGGGACCACTAAGGCCTATATAAAAGAGACTTCAGATACAGTATTAGGGGACCACTAAGGCCTATATAAAAGAGACTTCAGATACAGTATTAGGGGACCACTAAGGCCTATATAAAAGAGACTTCAGATACAGTATTAGGGGACCACTGAGGCCTATATAAAAGAGACTTCAGATACAGTATTAGGGGACCACTAAGGTCTATATAAAAGAGACTTCAGATACAGTATTAGGGGACCACTAAGGTCTATATAAAAGAGACTTCAGATACAGTATTAGGGGACCACTAAGCCCTATATAAAAGAGACTTCAGATACAGTATTAGGGGACCACTAAGGCCTATATAAAAGAGACTTCAGATACAGTATTAGGGGACCACTAAGGTCTATATAAAAGAGACTTCAGATACAGCATTAGGGGAACACTAAGACCTATATAAAAGAGACTTCAGATACAGTATTAGGGGACCACTAAGGTCTATATAAAAGAGACTTCAGATACAGTATTAGGGGACCACTAAGGTCTATATAAAAGAGACTTCAGATACAGTATTAGGGGACCACTAAGACCTATATAAAAGAGACTTCAGATACAGTATTAGGGGACCACTAAGGCCTATATAAAAAGAGACTTCAGATACAGCATTAGGGGACCACTAAGGCCTATATAAAAGAGACTTCAGATACAGTATTAGGGGACCACTAAGGTCTATATAAAAGAGACTTCAGATACAGTATTAGGGGAACACTAAGACCTATATAAAAGAGACTTCAGATACAGTATTAGGGGACCACTAAGGCCTATATAAAGAGACTTCAGATACAGTATTAGGGGAACACTAAGACCTATATAAAAGAGACTTCAGATACAGTATTAGGGGAACACTAAGACCTATATAAAAGCATCCAAAAAGCAGCATGTCATAGGACCTTTTAACCATTAGATCAGTAACGCATTTACACAGTTTAAAAGTTCAATAGCAACGAGTTTCCCACTTCACCCTGGCAGCTAGCATTACCGTAAGTAAGTAATTGAACATTATTTTGATGATATTGTTGTTGATTAGGTGCGTAGGTTCTAGGTACACAAAGAAATTACTGCTGACAAAGTTTGTGAATTTGCATCTTTGACAGGATGAATCCTCTCAGCTCTTACAGAAACAATCGTGTGTGGCAAAAGGATTTTTCTGCAGCTAATTTTGCCATCAGCTTTTCATAGTAGTAGTTTATATGATATGGTAATTAATTGGTTTAGAAATGTACATTTTTACTATAATTTATAATGTCTGGCCAATATATCACTTGTGGACAAATTTCAAGGAAAATGCTTGTATTATTATATCTCAACAAGCTTAGGGATCGATGGATTATTGGCCTGGGCGCCACTTTGGCTCCATTCCTACTCCGTCTGAGCTCCTCCTTTACCAGCTGCAACATTTAAGATTTGAATGCATTAATGCAGCATATATTATTTTGCTGTTTAATATTGTTAAATTTAGTATAGTTATTAGTTAGTAAATATAGTTACAATAACATTTACTCAAGATGTTTATGCAATACATATACTTGCATCAGAATATTTTATTTGAATCTTAATTTCGACTAAGATATTTTTTTAATTTTTACAGTAAATGCATATTGGTTTCATTCAAGTACTAATATTCTGTATCAGCCATGAAAAAACATTATCTGCTGACCCCTAGTAAAAACACATTTAAAGACATAAAAGGGTCAAACAGATGACACGGATGACATATTTCTTCATTACAATGAACATGGTCAGGGCTGTGTCAGATGGTCTGGAGGCAATTGGTAAAAAAAGCGAGCAGGACAAATGTAACAGCAGTTTCAGATTATCTTACAACAAACAATAATTCATTTAAACGGGCAATATAGCTCAACCAACGAAATTAATTACGGCATGTGAAACAGACCAAATATTGGTGGCACGAGATTATCTGCTGCGAGGCCGTGAGAGGGAAACGTCAGTGTGTAGCCACAACAAGGCTCTACTGGTGAAGTCAGCATATTAAATAGCTGCTATCTCTTAAATCTGCAGCCAACATTAAGAAGAAGAAAAAGCTAAACTTAGTTAATTTGTTAAGGATTCTACACAAAGCCATATCAAACACTTGGGAAATGAGAAGTTACTCTTTTACCTGATGAATTTAAGCTTATAATATAGTACTATTAGGTCACATTACAAGGTGAAGGCAAAAGTAAAGACTGTCACTGTTGAGCGAGGGCCAACCTATCAAACCCAGCTTTAAATAACCTCACATGTCGTGTGTAACCCATCATCAGTCAGGTCTTCTGTAGAGTCTTTTGAGCAGACCCACATTAGGCCAATGCGGTGGGAAAACAGGGAGAACTTGTTTCAACGCATGTTCTGGGTGCCAATAATCAATGTCCATACAATTCATACATTTCATATATTTCGGTGCTGTGACCCATTTATTGTGAACTGATTTTGAATCCTTCAGGGGCCCGTTTCAGAAAGCAGGTTTAATGAAAACTCTGAGATGAGGGAAACTCTGGGTTTTCCGTTTCAGAAAGGGAGGTTATTTAAACCTGAGAAGGAGGGGTTACTCCAGCCTGTTTCAGAAAGAGCGGTGACTTAACCTCAGAGTCAGTTACAGGGGTCCAGACTGTGACCAAATGGTCGCATTTTGCGACCAAAATTTGAGATTGTGCGACTGAATTTTACATCCAGTCACACATGTGCGACCAGTAAATGTGCCCCCTTTTTTACACGTTAAACGTCGAAATTTCAGTACCTGAGAGCGCATAAGCTCAAGCTTATCTTTCCTCTCTGAAAATTGACAGAGAGCGGAGCTCTGACACAAACACACACACACACACACTTGCACACACGCGCATAGCTGCGGACGGAGCAAACTACGTCGGCTCTGCAGTTTTGTTGAAGTCACAGTGAGTCACGGAAATGCTGATAAAGTAATTTCAAGTGTGGTTACAGTTTTTCAAAACTTCAAGCAGACAGCGTTTGCTGCGATATGATATTAATGGAGAGCCGAAAGCGCTCGCAGTGCTGTTACTTCCTAAGCAGGCACAATAGTGGTGTCTGTGCCCTGGGGACTGACTGACAGGCTGAGGTTGTAAGGCAAGGCAACTTTATTTCTACAGCAGCTTTCAGCAACAAGGCAACTTTATTTCTACAGCAGCTTTCAGCAACAAGGCAACTTTATTTCTACAGCAGCTTCCAGCAACAAGGCAACTTTATTTCTACAGCAGCTTCCAGCAACAAGGCAACTTTATTTCTACAGCAGCTTTCAGCAACAAGGCAACTTTATTTCTACAGCAGCTTTCAGCAACAAGGCAATTCAAAGTGCTTTACATGAAACATTAAAGGGCAATTAAAAACGGTCATGAAAATATATATATATATATATATATATATATATATATATATATATATATATATATATATTGTTGTTGTTGTTGTTTTTCATGACAACGATGGTGCTGTCAGTTAACCTTCTATGTTGCATCTTCAAAAGTGACACTGAATTTGAAACAGCACATTGTAATTTCTGCATCTATTATCAAAGTATTTATTAGTAATAGAGTGAAAATTTGTAGGAATGTGAATATTTGGTTAGCATGTTGATTTACGGTGTGTGCCCCTAAATTTTCTGGTTGCGCCCCTAAAATTTTCAGTTGGGGGCCACCGTGCTCCTAGTGAAAAAAGTTGTTACTATGGTAACTGAGTCTGTGAACCTAACTAGAGATGGACCGATACCATTTTTTGCTTCCCGATTCTGATACCTGAACTTGCGTATCGGCCGATACCGAGTAACAATCCGATACCAGTGTGTCATATATTTAATTATGTTTTAACAAGTGTATACTACTATCCCTGTATGGATGTGATATTATTTATAGCTTTGTTGTCAGTCTGGCTCAGGTTAAACTCTTTGTGAAACATGAACAATGAACGCCACAGAACTTTCTTTTATTCTGCAGTTTGACAGTCAGTTATAACGGAAAAAGAACATAAATAAACTACTTTAACGTAGATTTTCTTTAGGGCTTTATTACGTGGTATCGGGTCGGTGCATTAACTCCAGTACTTCCCGATACCGATACCAGCGTTTTAGGTAGTATCGGAGCCGATACCGACATCTCTAAACCTAACCTGGTCGGGAGCAGGTTTTCTTCAATAAACCTTGAATTTCTCAGTCTCCTCCCTCTGACATTTCATTTCCTCATTCATTCAGTCTGTATCAGGCGCATTTTAGCGCAGCGTTGTCATCTGCATGACTAAAAGAACGTGTTGGTTTATTAACTGTGTTAGGCAGATTATAAAACGTTTTTCCTCGAACATGGCATGTCCTTTTGTCGATGATTCTGTTGATGAAAAAGCTGTATTAGCCTACTTCACAGAGAGTTAAACATACGTCTGGAGATGATATTGAGGCCCCGACTAGATGTATATTCATTTCCAGATAACTACCTATTTGAGAGGTATCGTTTTTCTTCAGTCCATCAGATATGTAGACCTTATCCATCCTCATATCACCAACATCCACCATCGTGGTCATGCTCTCACATTCGCAGATTTTTTGTGTCACATGATGTTTTTTGCAAACGGCAGTTTTCTTTACAACACTGATGATGCGGAGCGTATTAGTAAAGCCATTGTATGCAGAGCCGTCAGAAAAATGTGCCTCGCTCTGTTTTTTAAAGTAGTGTTCCCTGGACACAAACCAGTGAGAGCCATTAAAAAGAAATAAATTATTATAAATTATAGTTCTGTTAATGACGTGGTGGTGTAGCAACCTCAGAATGGGATTAGTAGTGGTTTACTTTTTCGCCCGTAGGATTGCACCTAAATGAAATTATAGGTGTAGGTGTAGGTTAATACCATTCCAGTTTTCACCAGTAATAATATAGGTTACCTGTGATTAAATATGAAATCAATACACTATATTAGAGCTTACGCATTGACTCGAGCAGCAATTTTCTCCCACACCAATTCTCACTATTTTGCAGCAACAGCTGTGTTGCTTTTTTAAAATAAAAATACATGTTCAAACTCGCTGTATGTGCGCGTGCGTATTTCTGCCGACCAGTTTGTTTGTGGTTGTTACCATGGTGAATCGTAGTATCATGGCTCCATTCATGCTGTCTTTTTATTGTGGTGGCGCACGCACGTGAACCTACTGAGTTGATTGAACCAACTCAAATCAGCTGTTCTGGAACCGAAAACTCAGTTTCCCATCTCAGGGTAAATCAACTCAGAGTTCAGGGTTAGACTCAGAGTTAGTTAAACCTCCTTCCCAGGGCTTAATTTGAGCCAGAACACGCCGGAACATGTTCCGGCACCTCCAACGTTGGATCCGGAACCTTTTTTTATTGGATCCAGCACCTCCTGTGTCACTATGAAAAATGAATCGCCTAAATGAAAACAATAAATTACTGTTTGTGTAGTGTTCAATGTTGTTATCGGTCTTGTTAGTCTTTATTCCTCATTGAAGTTCCACAAAAATCTTGTGTTTGCATTTTCGATGGGTTTTGAGGTGAATTTTCAGGGTAAGACAGAGGGGGGAGAGGGACGGAGGGAGGGGAGGCAGAGGGGGGAGAGGGACGGAGGGAGGGGAGACAGAGGGGGGAGAGGGACGGAGGGAGGGGAGGCAGAGGGACGGAGGGAGGGGAGACAGAGGGAGGAGAGGGACGGAGGGAGGGGAGACAGAGGGGGGAGAGGGACGGAGGGAGGGGAGGCAGAGGGGGGAGAGGGACGGAGGGAGGGGAGGCAGAGGGGGGAGAGGGACGGAGGGAGGGGAGGCAGAGGGGGGAGAGGGACGGAGGGAGGGGAGGCACTTCAAGTGACACATGCGCTTGTGCTGGTTGCGATTGTCAAAAAGACAACTAGCTTAACTTGTTCAAATCATGGATGTATTAACCCTTGTGTTGTCTTCGTTTCAACCTTGAAAAAAAAACACTTTTTTTTCTGACATTTGTGACGCCTTTTTTCACAATTTGATTTTGCTTTTTCCAACGTTTTAAATTTTAAATTTTTTCTTCTACACATTTTGAGCACTTATTTCTACGTCCAATATTTTCTGATATAAAACAAAAATTTTAAAAAAAACGGGCCAATGTGACCCGTTAGGGTTAAGAGAACGGTTCAAATACGCTGGCCAGTCGGATCCCAAACAAGCAAAAATCGTTTCCGCCGATCAAGAATGTGGAGACATTACATTTCGTACCCATGCAGTGCATGTTCTGAAATTAAAATAAACATTGCCCTGATGTACTCACACAGCGTTGTTTAGGTTTTTTTATTCAGAGAAGCTACGTAGGCAGTGTAGTTTGTTTTTGTTCTGTTACCTCCAACCCCCATTTTGAGTCGCCGGTAAACCCCCCCCCCTGTGCTCCGGGACCTCCCACTTTACAAATTAAGCACTTCTCCTTCCTGAAACGGGCCTCAGATGATGTCAAAGTCAGGTTCAAAACAGAGTCAAGTTTTTAACCACATGATAGCAGGTCTGACAGACTGTAGCATACATATGGTCTAATGACACTTACTTCAAGGTTTCTGAACAAGGCATGAAAGCCTTGGGCTTGTAAATCTGATACTTGAATTGTCTACCACTTTGGTTGTTGTAACAAATGTCACACTAATATTCACAATAGGAAGATTTCTCTGAGGTGGTGACACTATAGAAGTCATGCTTGAGACTAGAGATGTTCCGATACTGCCTAAAACGCTGGTATCGGTATTGGGAAGTACTGGAGTTCATGCACCGATCCAATACCACGTAATAAAGCCCTAAAGAAAATCTACGTTAAAGTAGTTCATGTTCTTTTTCCGTTATAACTGAGAATAAAAGAAAGTTCTGTGGCATTCATTGTTCATGTTTCACAAAAACCTGAGCCAGACTGACTTCAAAGATAGAAATAATATCACATCCATACAGGGATAGTAGTATACACTTGTTAAAACATAATAAAATATATGACACACTGGTATCAGATCGGTACTCGGTATCGGCCGATACGCAAGTTCAGATATCAGAATCGGTATCAGGAAGCAAAAAAATGGTATCGGTCCATCTCTACTTGAGACACTGAATGTCCAGTTCACATTTAGAGCCGCTGCACTAAGCCCAAGGCCTCGACGATAACACAGACGTTGAGTGAACTTTTAATTCCACCTAAGCTGCAGGAGCAAAACAACGCTGTCTGCAATAAAGCCCGAGAACATCACATCTGAATCAACGCAGACTCATCTGTATCAGAAGAGTCTGACATGACAGGCGTAAAGTAATTACATTATTAGGCGTAGCGCATAATAATGTAATCCGTATGTTATTCTCTCCTCACACCCCCTCATGTTTAAAGACAAAGACAAGTGTTCTGCTGCCAAGTTTGCCCACTATTCTTTCAGAACTACTATATACAAAACACATTGTATGTGCCAGTTAGATTTTTAACAAACTTGGAGAAACTTGTTAAACTTAATTAACATGTTCCAATGTGTAAAAGATGCCAAGAAACAATGAAACACAACGGGTAGTAGATAGCAGAAATAGTTTCCTCTCTTCACCTGCAGCCAGCCAGTGCCAGCAACAAAAAAGGTGTCAAAGTATTTCTCCACGATCCACTATCAGCTCCAACAAACTCTGTATAGTAAAAATGTATTTTAAATATCTCTATTATGTGTAAAACGCCTGTAATGTCTTACAGTATTATTTAACAATGGCCTATGTCCAATGGATACAACATGAACTAGCCTGACTAAATTACTGTGACAAACATAATTGAGAATACAAAAGAGCTTGTCTTCACACCCTATACTGTTGACATTTTTAGGAACCAAAATCATACATTACTCGTACCCGTTTGTTCTATGCATGTTGCAGGTTCACAAACAAAAACACATTTGACCCTCATCAGACTGATATTTAACTATTTATCTAGTTCCTGTCATCTTAACATGTATGATCCAGCCAGACAGGTAGAACAGCAAAAATGAATAGATGAAGTGACTGTGATCAATGTCATATCTGCTGAATGGGGAGCAGCAGAATAGATGAATGCGAAAACTAGACTGGAATTGGAGAGAAACGCAGCTGCCACAGATCTATTAATTAACACCAGGGGGAAAAAAAACGGCATACCGTTAAAAAGAGCCAGTAGATGTGGACAGACTGTGCCGGTAAGATGTGGACGGTTGTCAAATATCTCAAGTCACCTGAACTGAAGTCAGCTTTGAAGTGACAAACCATTGATAGCACGTCTATCTGTCTCCCTGCTGCCGGTGATACCGGCCGGTTGCCGGGCAGTGATTGCTAGAAGCCGGCTAACGCCACCTAGCTTGCTTGCTCAATTACAGCGACAAAACAACAGCTTTATAGTTTGCCACACTTACTGCGACATATGACACACACTGCCATGGCACCTTTTATTCGTGACAAATTAAAAAAGCCGTTGTTTTCGCTGGCTAGTGACTTTACAATAAAATAATTGCGAGCATTCAACTCGTCCGCAACAATATAACGTTATATGTATATGTCAACCCACTTTTAGCTGGAGCTAGCTAGCTTACATGCAGCATTAAAACGTTAGATAAGAATGTGGGTCAATGGGCCTTTGGCCAGACTCTGTCACCAAATGAGCACAAGCGAAACTGTTCCGTTTGCAGCTATACGTGTGTCAATAGTAACGTTACACAGAGAGGCTGCCGATATAGCGATATAAATACAGAGCAGAGTTCACCGGTAGAGATGTCACACTTACCCCGAACAGTCTCCCCTTTCATCGGGATATCCCTACACCCAGTGGCGCTGCTGACGGTTGACTGCGCAGGGCGCAGGCATATGGCACAGAGGCAGACTGACTGGAGTCAAAGGGGCCTACCACCGCTATAACTCCAGATAACACACATGCCTGATCAGAGAAAGGTGATCGACATTCTGGTTTAGTTATATTACCAGGATTTCTTTATCACACGCAGGTACCTGTTCTGCTATTAGCCTATAGGTTTTTTTTAGTTGATACAGTGAGGCTAAAATCTGTCAGATTAACCTGAACCACTTGTGGAAAGGCAAAATTCAAGAACATTGTTGCTTTTAACCCTTACACTATTTAGGAATGTATATATATATATATATATATATATATATATATATATATATATATATATATATATATATATATATATATATAATGAGTTACGCTACTTTAAACTACATTTATAGAGGAAGTAGTCCATTCTGATGGATATTTCCTACCTATCATAATATGTTTAAGTACATTTATTGAGTAAGTAGTCCATTCTGATGGATATTTCCTACCAATCATAATGAACTCCCCTACATTAATTACATTTAGAGTAAGTAGTGCATTGGAATAGATACAGTATTTCCCACCTGACAGAATGAGCTTATCTATTTTTAACTACATCTATGGAGTAAGTAGCCTAGTCCATTCTGATGTACATTTTCCACCTGACAGAATGAGCTACTCTACATGTAACTACTTTTATAGAGCAAGTAGGCTAGTCAATGCTGAGATATTTCCTACCTGAAAGAATGAGCTACTTTACTTTTAACTACACGTGTGGATGTAGTAGGCCATTCTAATAAATATTTCATACCTGACAGAATGAGCTACTCTACTTTTAACTACATTTATAGAGGAAGTAGTCCATTCTGATATATATATCCTACCTGTAATAATGAACTACACTTCTTTAAATACATTTATAGAGTAAGAAGTCTGTTCTGATAGATATTTCCTACCTGTCAAAATGAACTACCCTAATTAACTACATAGATTGAGTAAGTAGTCCATTCTGATAGATATTTCCTACCTGAAAGAATGATCTTTATGAATCCCTTTGGATGATATTGTATAGCATTATAGGTTTATAAGGTAGGTTATCCTACCATTTAGTAGGATACCAGACAGACATGTATTGTAAGCCTGTAGATTTTAGATTGTAGACTTGAACACAAATTAATTCAGAATAGCGAAATACTGCATTATCAATAGGAATAAAACTCCATATTCCTGTCTACTTTTTGGTCGAGTGTCTTCAGATTAATTGGCCATCAGCTTGTTTTACCATTTTCCCTCATCCCCAGCGTGGTACTCATCACCATGGCAACAGCCAAAGTAGCAAAAGTTGCAATGCAATTTCTGACCACATGTATGCAGTCAATAGGTGAGTGGTGCTGTTTCCATATTTAGATGGGGAGAGATTAAAAGGATGAATATGATTGTCCAGTGTATGGGAAAAGTGTCGTAGAATGCAAATATATAACGCGCTTATTATCCGTTAGAAAGTAGGCCTACATTACCCTTATGTTCACGTATTCTTTCCACAGAGAAGAGCCAGAGACAGAGGATGTTCTGTCACATTATACAGTATAAATCCAGGTTTTTCTTTCCACCTCTGTATTCACTGATGTTAAATGGTTTGCATTCAAACTGGTCATGTCCATCTTACAATGTAGAAAGGAAAATTACCCACTCATTTA
Organism: Zingel zingel; assembly: GCA_023566125.1. Classification (NCBI taxonomy): domain Eukaryota; kingdom Metazoa; phylum Chordata; class Actinopteri; order Perciformes; family Percidae; genus Zingel; species Zingel zingel. The sequence goes on from CM042322.1 coordinate 3,319,030, forward strand.
TTTCTGGGAGTAATAAAAACTGTCCTACAATATGAGGCCTGCAAATACATGATTTCATACTGTTCTAATCTCCCCGGAAGGATGCCAAATCGGCAAATTTGTCAGAATTAGTTTTTTATTATTCCAGTTGTGACAATATTCTTGAGTCAACATTCTTACTCTTGTTCTCAGGCAATACGAGTCACATTGAGTGCTCACAGGAAACAATTTCAAAGGTAGCCCAACATATAGTGTTATAGTGGTGTTTTATTTTACTGAGATGACCAGAGGACCCGTGATATTTTACACAGTAGCTCATTCGTTTCTAAAAATCAAAAAGCTCTTAAACTAATTAAAACTTTACTGTAAAAAAAAAAACATGTATTGTTGTTTTTGGTGAAATCACCATTATTGGCTGGAAATGCAAGCACTCTGTCTTAATTAAAACATTGAGAGACAGCCAAACATGTTCTGTTCTGTTAAATGTTAACATTTATTATGGTATTTGTGGTTTACTGTGGTGCAGTTAAACCATTAAATAACTCCCGCAACGTTGCACTGATACAGTATAGTCATAATTCAACTAGCTTAAACATTTCTGTACCTGTTTGGAACTGATTCATCCTTTTATCATACCTGTAAAGGTGATCCATAATTTTAAAGGGTAAAGAAAATAGTGTAATATTAAATCCAACTGAAAGCTAAATGGATAAAAACATTACTGTTCATACTTCTGCATCTGTGTATATTTGTCTTATATACAGTATCAATATAACTGAAACAGCCTTGGATTTTGAATGGTACAACGATGGTGACATCTGCTGTTGATAACAGTTATTACATATTCAGGGTAGAAAATAACACACTGAGTAGGCCTACGTTTGCACATAAATATTCCACTATTATTCCGAATATAACAATATTCCGAATTTGATACGGGTCATGTAAACAGCATATTCCGGTTGGATATTCGGAAAAAGGCCTTTTTCCCAATATAGCATTTTACGATTAAGACGTGGCATATGCCAATATTATTTAGGTTTTAGAGGCATTCTTTGGACATGTATACAGCGTATTCGGAATATGCGTCTCAAATATGCTATATTCAGGAAAAAGGCCTTATTCGGAATAACCAACTGGAATATGCTGTTTACATGACGTATCAAATTTGGAATGTCATATTCGGAATAATAGTGGAATGTTGGTGTGCATGTAAATGTACTGAGTGTAATCTTGCATCATCAACTAAGTATGGTCATCATCAATCATATTGCAAGAAGAAGAAAGCAAAAAGAAAATTAATTTGTAAATTAAAAAATGTAGATAAGGATGATAATGTATTTGAGGGAACATGGTCAGCCTTTCTGAGGTACTTACCCCGCCCCTCCGGACACTGTAAATAGGGGGAGATATGCTTTAGACTGGAACACTTCCACTGAATGATTTATGTTATTATATCTGTTATTGCCAGTCTCTAGATCTCCCCTTCTCTGCTTTTGCTTTGATCTTATCTGACTACCTACTTGTATATATACTTTTGTTGTACTGATGGGTTTATTTGATTTATTTAGGTATTTTCAATTACATTTTATTGTTTATCTGTTTTTATTTCATTTACTTATTTATTTTTATTAATGTCATCCACCCTGTTATTGTCTTGTGTACTTGTATAATTTAGGTTTTAATTCCACTATACATGGATGAGAGAAGGCACAGTATGTGTATAGGGTGACTGATGTGACAGTTGGGGGTGGCGGTAGGACTCTTTCTTTATTTCTTTATTTATTTATTTTCTGTTTTTTTTTTTTTTTCTGCTACTTTTTTTTTTTTTTCAAACTTTTTGGGGTTAGGTCAGTCGTGAGCTACCAAGTCATTTTGGTTTGGATGGTGGTTTATTTTCCTTCCTGTTTTGATATTTTTGTGAACACAGAGAGCACTTGTATGTTGGTTATGTTCAGATTATTACCTGCATTCTGTTATAATAGTTTTGAACTTCAGCTGTTTGTGGCTGATCTGGATTCTCCTGTGTTGTGTGCAGTTATTTATCGCCCACCAAAACTCAACAAGGATTTTATGCACAAGTTTTTAGCTGATGTTGTTCCAAAATACAACAAGCTCCTGGTTTGTGGGGACTTCAATGTTCATGTGTGTTGCCCCTCAAACCCATTTGCTAATGATTTTAATACCTTTTTGAACTCTTTTGGCCTTAATCAATGTGGAAAGGCCAACACATCATCTTGGCCACACCTTGGATCTCATCATCTCCTATGGGCTTTCAGTTTCACTCAGAGAAATAACAGAAACTGGTAATCTCAGATAACATCCCCATCAGGTTTGAGATCAGTGTTCCTCCACCTGCTAGTAAGCCTGTCTCCTCAGCTTCTAGGTGCCATTGCATCACCTCCTCTTCAGCTGGAGAGTTTGCTTCTGCGTTTGTCAGCTCACAGTTTTGTCATGAATGGTCTGGTCTCTCCCTCTTCCCCAGATAACATTATCTCTGTATTCTATTCAACAAGTACTGAAATCCTAGACTCTATTGCCCCTGTTCAGACTAAATCTATTAAACCTAAGACCCCTGGCTAAATGACACCACAAGGGCTCTTAGGCAACACTGCAGACAAGCCGAACGAAGGTGGAAGAAGGACAATTTACATGTATCATTGGGTTTATTAAGGGACCCTAGTCATACCAGAAGGCTGTGAAGGTGGCAAAGATGCTCGACCTCTAGCTAGCGTTTGCCATGAACCAAGAGTGTTATTTAACACTATAAACTCTGTCGTGAATCCATGCACCTCTGCTCCGACAGAGGTTTCAACCAGTACCTGTGAGAAGTTTCTCTGTTATTTTATCGACAAAGTAGGTAAATCAGGCAAAACGCCAGTGTTCATTTTAGTGTGTTTGTACCTACTGCTCCTGTGCACTCTGCTGTGTGTGAGGAATTTAAGCCAGTTTCTTTGACTCTGTTTACTGAGGTAGTGCAACACATGAAACCTACCAACTGTCCCTTAGACATTGTTCCAGCACAAGAATTTTAAGTAAGTAGACTCGAGTCTACTTACTTTTTTTTAAATTCTTGTCTTAGTTTAGGTTCTGTCCCAGCTGCCTTTAAACATGCTGTGGTCAGGCCCCTACTTAAGAAGCCTCATCTTGAACCCACAGTGTTGTTCAATTTTAGACCTGTCTCTCATCTGCCTTTTCTTTCAAAGGTTTTTTCATACAGTTATAAGCCTTTTTGCAACAGAACTCTGTGTTTGAAAAATTTCAATTTGGTTTCAGATCACGTCACAGCACTGAGTCTGCACTGTTGAGAGTACACAATGATATTGCCTCACAGCGGATTTTGATACAGTGGACCATGCAGTCCTCCTCTCTCGCCTTGATCATTGTATAGGCATCAGAGGCTTGGCACTTCAATGGTTTAGCTCCTATTTGGCAAATAGGAGCTTCTCTGTCATGATTGGTGACCTCTCCTCGTCAGCTGCTCCTCTCTCTTGTGGGGTACCCCAGGGTTCAATTCTTGGCCCCCTCCTGTTTTCCTTATATATGTTGCCTTTAGGGGCTATTAAAGACAAGCACAACCTGTAATTTCATTGTTATGCAGATGATTTGCAAATTTATTTGCCTATGAAACCAAATGACTAACTCCCTGCTTAGTTGTATTAATGATATTAAGTTGTGGCTTTCACAAAACTTTTTGAACTTGAACAAATCTTCAGAACTTCGTGCACGCCAAATGGTCCAGCTTTGAGTTTGGGAGCTCTGGCTTCATACCTTAAGCCAGCTGTCAGAAATGTGGGGGTTACATTTGATTGCAACATGAAATTTGACAAGCAGATCAGCAATGTTGTTAGAATGAGCTTTTTCCAGCTTCGTCTCCTGGCTAAAGTTAAGCCCTTCCTTAACAGGCATGATCTAGAAAAGACAATTCATGCTTTTATTAGTTCAAGGTTGGATTATTGTAATGCTCTTTATGTTGGTCTGAATCAGACCTCCATCTCACGACTTCAACTTGTGCAAAATGCTGCTGCTCGCATTTTAACAAATACATCTAGACGTGCACACATTACTACCTTTCTCTACACCCTACATTGGCTCCCTGTGCGTTTTAGAATCGATTTTAAGATTTTATTGTTTGTTTTCAAGGCCTTAAATGGCCTGGCCCCGGAGTATTTGTCCGAGATTTTAACTCTGTGTGAGCACAACCGGTCTTCAAACTGGTTTTAGAAGTCCCAAGGTCAAGGTATAAACGGGGGGGTGATCAGGCTTTTGCAGTTGCTGCCCCGAGACTCTGGAACAAGTTACCCCCTGATATTCATACTATTACAGATGTAGCTCTTTTTAGGTCCACACTCAAAACCTATTTGTTTAGACTGGCTTTTAATATACGTAGTAGTGGTGGGACAATTTCCCTCTCCTCCTCCTGTTTCTATGGAACCTTTTCTGATTTGACTGTTTTCTATGTTTCATTCTTTTTATTGTATGATATTTTGTTTTATTCTTGGTTCCTGATGTAAAGCTTTGGATACCTGCTGGTTGCTGTAAAGTGCTATATAAATAAATGTTGATTGATTGATTTGCGTTTTATAACAAGGGATGTTGAATTACCTTTATTCTTCTTCTTTGTAAAATAAAAAGGTATGATAGGTCAGTTAGGCTTGTCATTTTTGTCATCATAATTATCTCTCATGTAAAATAGTGTAAAAGAAAAAGATGATCAATCCAAATACACCTGATATTCTTGCATGAATGTATGTCTTTTTCTTTTAGCAGCTTTGCTTGTTCAGTGTGTAACAGATGTCTTACTTTATGGGCATTATTATTAAGGACACATGCAGAAGACATAAAAGGAAAAGGTGCAGTTTTTATTCTATCTTAATGTTGATTGTTTAATTAAATCTAAATATCTAAATATAACAATGTATGTACAATTAATGCTTTTATTTGGTTTGACATGTTCCTGATCTGTACAATATGTGGTAATATTGTTTGTATCTGCATACATTTATCCATGAATACAGTACCATGTTTCACACTTTTTCCAAAAGCAATGTGTAGCAAATCAAACCGCACACAACTACAAACCACACCACATTGTAGCAGTTTTAATGCAAATGACACACATATAACACAAAATAAAATCTTGACAACTGAATAGTAGCTTATTTTTATCGTATTATTTGTATACATTCAGACAGCAGTGGCAGAGGGCTGTGGTTGATGTCTGGATGAGTCGTGGTGCAGCAGCTCGGGTCTCAGGGTCTGTGTTGTCTCTGTACATAAGCTTCACACATTAATGCACATGGTTAGATGATGATATAGGGATAATGACAGGATTTCAATGGCAATTAGGGACTGTAGGAAAATTACGGAGGTGGGAAGGGTCGTGACCCGTGTGTTTGTTTTTTTTATGAAAGGGGGAGGATCTTTGGACCCTCTGTTGAAAGTATACACCAGCTCTAATATAACTGTTCAATTTGTACAACTATTTGTAAATAAACATTTTAAATATTATTTTTACAATAGTTAATTAAAAAGGAGATCTTTAAAAATGACTGAGAAAAAAAATGAGAAGAAATAATTAGAACATCCTTTCAATTTTTCCAATCCCCATCGACCCCTAATAATTTTCATACAGTCCCTTAAACTTTGAAACGTCACTGTGACATGTCTATTTAAGACTGTCTATGGATGTTGCCCAATAAAATTAGTATTACCTTTAATTTACTCATATTCTAAGGATCGTCTTCCATTTCGTGGCTGTAAGCGCAAACAACATTTTATTGAATGTTCATCATATTATCCAGGGGAATTTAGTTTTTTTCTTTTATTTCCTGACATGAACACGTTCATACCCGATAGAGGAAGTAACCTCTGCTCTGGATTCCCCCAGGTCCCTGGAGATCAGCCTGTATAGACACAAAAAAAAACACAGAATTGAACTTGAATAGAAGAATGTCTCCGTCTTATTTGCCATTTTCTCCGTGTTGCTACAACTCTCCGTCACCAGCGCCAGCAGCACACACTCAAACATTCACATCCAAAACAAACACTCACCCACAATTCCTCTGTGTCCACTTTGTGAATGTCAGAGCTTGATAGCAATGAGGGATATGTTCATCTGTCAGCTGAACTAATTTTAGACCATAATTGCTCGCAGCTTGGGAAAGAACAACTAATGCAGAGTGAGCTCGTACAGAGAGTGAGCCTGACACAAAACTGCATTATTGACATGTAAGCTCAGGAAGGGAACAACATGTGTAACAAACACATTTCAATATCAACATTTGTTTTGAAGATACAAAAGTACAATGTGCTACTTCCTTTGTGAATGCTGCAATTTTATCATTTCCTATTCATTTGCTCTTTATTTATTTTCAACCAAGGATCCTATTGAGAGCTGTGAATATATTGTATAAGCCAAAAATTGTGAAACGATGTCACACCAAAAAAGGTTTCATGTCACCACTTATTGCATAGTTCATTGCAAAATGATTAGTTTTGAATATCTTTGTTTTGTCAATCAGTGGCTTATTTTGTATAAAGAGAAAATGCAAAGTGAAAAGAGAACTGACTTAGGTGGTACATACGCGCATTGAGAGTCCTCTCTCTCTTCTGAGTTGAGAAACTAGACGCAGGAGAGGGTGCAACTGAGAGGTCTGACAAACACAGACAAACACACAGATAGAGCCAGACGGCTCCGTATGGAGTCGAAAGAGGCAAAAAGATGATCTCTGTTTCATCTCCAATAAACACACAATGACATGTAAACTCAGAAATGCAAACATCATACAAATGCTTTCACAATTTCTTCATCACAGCCTCAGCATCAATGCTTTGATATACGCTTCACATTCTGCATTATACCGAGCGATGGAGGAGCAGAAGACAAAATGGCTTCATATTTCGTATAAGAAATATGGCTTGTTGTGGCAAGTGAATGTGCATCCTGGGATGTTTTATGGGGTTGTAGGTTTCAATAAGCGAAGATGCACATAGAGGAAAAAAAAACACAATACATATTCATAACTTATTTCATAACTGATGCTAGACAATGTAAACACTTTACTTTTGTCTCAGCTGCAAAGAACCATATTTTTTGCATCATCTTTGTTGACTATACATATACTATATGACCAGAAATCTTTTTTAGAGTCAACTGACATATAGAAATATCAAGACGGATCATATTTAATGATTAAATACCTAATTCCCATTATCGATAATAGATATATTGGGAACTGCAGACACATCTGGAGTGTTAATTTTATGTTTCTGCTTTTTTCCATTGTTTCTTGATTGACATTTGGGGCAAACATAATTATAAAGTTCTCATTCAATCTGATATATAAAGCACAGCGCGAGGGAGACGAGCGCAGGAGAAAATGTCATTTTATATCTTTGTGTATATGAGGACTGTGCATGTGTGCATCCATGTCGCAGTTTTGTCTGCATGCATGCATACATACAGTATAGGCTACATTAGTGTTTATCTGTGGCGGTAAATGTGCACCATCATGCATTTTAGTTTGGGGGATGAAGTGCTAGATTCAGGCAGATGAAAAGTATCATACTTACTACACAAAATGTGCAAGTCACATAGCTTTAAAACAATCTGAGGTGCTTTCTCAGCTCAGGCAACATACTGTAACAGTGCAGATTTATCTTTTAACTTACCGCTCCCTCTGACAAGGCAGAACCTTGTTGTCTAGAGTAATGAAATAAAAACTGCACATACGGTGCATGACATCAAAAACATACACACACAAACAAGCCAACATATATTTGTCATTAGGTTTAATCTTATGGCATGTCTCTGTGGGGCTTAGTCTAAACATTTGAGGGAAAATAATAAGAGACAAATAAGTTGTACTTACCCTTTTACTATTTTCTCGCACTTTTAACTCCTGAGAAGACGACACAATGAGTCTTTTAGTTGATGTAATTCTGGGAATCTTAATTAATAACATAATTAATGTTCCACTGTGCCATTTCATATTCTTTTTTTGCTAGTATAGTGACATATACTCCTCACTAAGAGATGATCAAGTATGAAGTATAGTACCTTTGACTTCTGAACCAGCATCAAGACACAGAGTTCTCCTAAGATATCAGATGCCTGATAAGAGAAAGAAGAGCGGTTGTCAAAACAATAATAAATGTACTATAAACTTGGAATATGCATGTAAAAAAAAAAGCCAAACAAAATCACACCCCGCTCACCCAAAACTTCAGGTCTGTAGAGAAGTAGGATGAGCACACAGCGTCTATCTGTGGAGCAGCACAGAGGATGACGGACAGGCACACAGACAGGAAGGATGAAGAAAGGAAGAAAGAAAGAAAAAGAGAGAATAAAATGGTGCTGCGTACCTGGCTGAGTAGTTGATCTGTTGTAGCTTCCCGAAGTTCTGCTGGAGCAGCTTTTGTTTCATACGACAACACAGAAGTACACAGTTAACATAATACAGCTAACACATATCATCCTCCTCACACAATATAGGACATTTACATCTGACAGCAACACTTGTATCATAGCATCTCCTGTACGGTGCTCTGTTTTGACACGATTGCAGTGGATGTCTATTAGCAGTGGCAAATGCTTTACTGTAGAACACAGGGCGCTGTTCAAAGCATTGATGTAAGAAAATAAGACAACACAACGTCAAAGAACATCTCAAAAGCTTATGAACCGCTTTGACATCATGGGAAGAAGTGACTGTCAATCTACATATACGTCATTTGTGTTTTCATGTCAGATGGATGGATGGATGGATGGATGGATGGATGGTAGATGGATAGATGGATGGATTAAAAAAACCTTTTAACATGAATCATGATAGATATTCAAAACATGGATTTGAGTCAGCAGCAAACCGATGTACAGTAAATATATTACATGAAAATACACTATTTTAAAGTAAGTTTTATATTTAAAAACGGTTGTTTTCTACAGTATAAGATAAACCAAAAAAATATTTTGAATAACAGGTATGTGCTATAGAAATACATCATCACCAGTGTGTATTAACCATATTATGTATTCATATTAACCATATTATTTGGATTGTTTATTACTTGTTCATTTTCTAATACTACAATGTTATTGGTTGTGATAGATAGATAGACAGACAGACAGACAGGCAGCTAGATAGAGAGATAGATAGACAAACAGACAGACAGACAGACAGACAGATAGATAGATAAATAGATAAGAGCTTTCTACATCGCACGTTAAGATAGGAACAATGAAAGACAAAAGGTTATAAGCTACTTCCAGTCCATCTGATTAAAAAAAAGTTAGATGCTATTACAAGAGAGTTAGATCGAACAACATGGAATAGTGTCTGACTTACTTTTGCAGACTGGCATGGTGAGGATGAGCAGGGCTGTGAGGGTGACGCTGGCCGTGCTGAGGGGACTCACGGCGCTGCCGCTGCCGCTGAGGCTGGGCAGGCAGCTGGAGGCTCCGCGCTGCGCAGGCTGATTCTGGCTCTGGAAGGTCCGCATCTCCCTCTGTCTCTCTCTCTCTCTGGCTTTACTTGTCTATGTTTGTGTCCGCTTGACTTCTTACTCTTGTGAGAGTTTTTATCTCACGCCAGAGAAATATGAAGGCGCGTGTCACCCCCCCCCCCGCGCGCTGACACTTGGCTGCGTCATTACAGAGCGCTTGAAAAGTTATTTACATTTGATCAACAGGTAGGCTGGACGTAAAGCTTCAGGGTCGAGGTATGAGCGGCGATGGAGTCATAGACAATTCTCTTAAGGTAAATAAAGTAGCCTAAATAATATAGCCTACGTAAAAATAATTAACTTTATTTTCTTTATTTACAAAGAGTTAATTAAAATAGCAGTGGCAAACAGAAAAGTTTTGAGCCTGGTTCACAGTGAAAAAAACTGAAAGTTGTTTACATGTGGTGCTTCTCCATGTTTAGTTGTGATGGGTAAGACAGTCAGCAGATTGGACCAGGGTCCAAAATTAGCACCATCTACCAGCCAAATGCTGGTAAAGTATGCAAGGGGCTGGTAGATTTGCTTCACTCGCCAGCCAAAAAGCACTGGTTATCTATTGTGTGGCTGGTAAACTCGGAACATTCGCTAGCCATTTGGCTGGTGGACAGAAAAGTTAATTTTGGACCCTGGATTGGATGGCTCATAACAGTGCAGCAGATCAGAAACCATTCAGTGCTTTATAAACCAATAAAATCAATGGTTTAATATGCACAAAGTCAGTGCAAAGATCTAACAATTGGACTGATGTGATCCACTTTCTTGATCTTTGTGACCAAAAAAGTCAAAGCATGATTTTTTTCTTTTCATGTTGGTCATTAGGAAAACATTTCTGCATAATATCCTGTTCTCACCCCACCTGTGTGAGATGGAAATGTTATTTCACGCTTGAGCCACATTGTAATGATCAGTGGTAAGCTGTAATGCAAATGTTTTAGCCTACCATTTGGAGCTGATTCTTGTATTATCAAATTTATTACATTTTTTAAATGATATCATAAACACTTACACTGTTATCCACCACAGTGGATTATTTATTTCATGCCTTAGAAAATGAAGACCTAATAATGGCCGGAATGGTGTTACTGACAAACATGATGAATGTATCCTGACCAAACCAGCAGATTACATTTACAACAGTGAAGCCTTAAAATCTATCTTTAAGCAGGATTCGTGCTTTTACTTCAGAAAAAAATGCATTATTTTGGTTTGAATGTGTTCAACTCAAGGCTCAGGACACTACAGCTCAGCCTACACCTTCAACTTTTTTGTCCAATATTTCATGCATTCACTCACTATTACATCAATTTGAAACACCTTCATTATTTGAGAGTCTCATTATGGCTATTCACAAAATTACCTTTTCTCATAAAAGTCTGGTAATTTGTTGGTCTTTGTGCGAAGCTGCTTTTGTGAGGGGATAAATACTCTCCGGCACTAATTCATTGATCTGTTACAATAAACCAGAAGACATAATACAATAACAACCACTGTCCTGTTTGATTCAACAAGAGATTTACTGGATTCATGTAGATATTCCATAAGGATTTTGTAGACAGAACGATAGACTATGTGACGCATTTGCATTGTGGCCCTGGATTGGCATCTTTTGTCACTCACAAAATAATATAATATCTTAATTATTTTCCTTTATTGATAGATAGATAGATAGATAGATAGATAGATAGATAGATAGATAGACACTTCATTGACCCCCAAGGGGAAATTCAAGGTCCCAGTAGCTTAAAGACATCACACACAACATACACATACTGTACATCATAAACAGGACGATAACAAATCCACACGAATAATATGGACAATAAAAGAAAAGATACTAAATAAAAAATCAACATGAATGTACTATAAGGGATGTATAAGCATGAGACTCTTGCAGTGAAATGGCAGGCACTGACCCTGTGATTCAGTCTGCATGGTAAGGTGCTCTCTGAGAGTGTGTGTCATGGTGGTAGTGCAAATAAGTCCAATAGTACAAGGATAAAGTCTAGAGACCAGCATTAAATATGGACAATATAAGAGAATAATGTAGACATAATAATATAAAAACTATATAGCAGTGCAAGGATAACGTATAAAAAAAGACAGCATTAAATATGGGCATTATAAGAGAATAATGTAGACATAGTGATATAAAAACTATATAGCAGTGCAAGGATAACGTATAAAAAAAGACAGCATTAAATATGGGCATTATAAGGGAATAAAGTAGACGGTAGGATAGACACAAATCACCAGTCAATATTAGAGGTTTGAAGTTTATAGCGTTACAGTCATTGTTCAAGTGTATGTCAAGAAAGCAAAATGAAAGCTAACTTTTAAGTCAGATTGCAGAGAGACAGACTTGACTAAAACAACAGTCTTGCCCTCATCGCAGCTTTGTGTTTTGAAATCTGATGGGACTTTGTTTGTGAGCACGACTAGCAACGAATGGACTGCATTGATAATTGAGCAATTGCAGGGAGTCATTACACTCATCCCCACCCTTGTCCTCCTCCTACACTAATCTCTCTATCCTCTTTAATCTCCCAATCCCTCCTTATTATTACGAATTAAGACTCAACAATGGAGGACAGTGGGCAAACAGGACGATGAGATGTATTGTTTTTGCAGCTCATAGGAGCATTATTTCTTATGGCCCTTTGATTGGACTCACATCATTGTTGCTTCAGTAATTAGACCTGATGTGTTTCTTCTGGAGAAAGCTCCCCTTGGTCCACTGCTCTGGAAAAGCCCTGAAATGTCGTGCCCTTTAAAGAGTTTTCATTTAATATGAAGTTGAGTAGCATTTGCATGCGCTGGTCTGAGTGATTTGTTTGATCAAAAGCCCAAAGGTATTGAGGGAAGGTTATTGTCTGTGATTCACACACTGTTGCACCTTGAAGCCAAAACACAGAATATAGTCTTTATTGTGCTCTAATTCTAAGACACGTTCAAGGACAGAGCCAGAGAAGAGACAGAGAAGTGGAATTCGCTCTAGTATTAATATACATTACATACAACCTACTTGCATCTTGACACACATACAGTGGTGGAAGAAGTATTCAGATACTTTAAATACGTAAAAGTACTAATACCACACTGTACAAAATAGATAGATACTGTAGATAGATAGATATCTAATATAGACAATAAAACAAAAGATACTAAAAATATCCTGTTAAGTAGAAATCCTGCACTGTAAATGTTACTTGAGTAAAATTATGTAAGTATCATCAGGAAAATGCACTTAAAGTATTAAAAGTAAAAGTACTCAATGCAGGGAAATCCTAACGTTTGATAAGCTGGAAACGATCAAAACTGTTCTGTCAATCAACTAAGTCAGGGGTCTTCAACGTTTTTTAAACCAAGGACCCCTTAAGCAGGGACCCCCTACTACTAATATTCTATAAAATTAAGTTGCATATTAAACTGGGCCTACAATAAAGTGCAGGGCAGCCTAAAGCCTTTGTATACAAACACTAAAAAGGTATATATATATATATATATATATATATATACACCTTTTAGTGCATAGAATACCAAGCTATTAAAATAATAATTGTTGACGTGATTTTATAAATATTTTAATATACACACATATGGCACAGTGATTCCTTAGGATGAATCACTACCTTACCCATAGGCCAGAAAGCCTATCATCAGTGGGGATTTATATTTGCTAATAATGTTATATTCATGTTAAATAATTTTAATTAGAAAAATGTTTCAAAAATTAACAATAATTTCGAGGCACCCTTGCAGTGACTCTGAGGACCCCCTAGGGGTCCCGGACCCCGTGTTGAAGATCTCTGAACTAAGTGATTAACCCTCCTGTTGACCTCAAAGTTACTACATGAGAAATGTGGGTCTTATTTCTGCTGTGTCAGCCAGGAAAATGGCCTACCTCCTCCATAAATGTGGTTAAAAGGAGAGTAGCTCATTCTGTCAGGCAGGAAAAGTCTATCAGATCGACCTACTTCCTCAGAAGATGTGGTTGAAAGGAGTGTAGGTTATTCTGTCAGGCAGGAAATATCTATCCGAATGGCCTACCTGCTCGATAAATGTGGTTAAATGTAGGGTAGCTAATTCTAAACCTACAGCCTGAACGTCTGTAGCATATTGCCTTTGCATTATTCCCATTTACATTGATTGAGTAATTGGCAGTGCTTGTAAAGTGGGAGGTCCCGGAGCGCAGAGGGGGGGTAACAGAACAAAAACAAACTACACTGCCTACGTAGCTTCTTTGACTAAAAAAACCTAAACAACGCTGTGAGTACATCAGGGCAATGTTTTTTTTTTATTTCAGAACATGCACTGCATGGGTACGAAATGTAAACAAACAAAAAAATACACTGCAACAATCGTTTTCACAAGCAGCAATTATACATCGGACCATTAAATTAACCAAAACCCCACCGTGGTCTCCACATTCTTGATTGGCAGAAACAGGTTCTGCTGGTTTGGGATCCGACCGGCCGGCCTATTTGAAAAAGTTAAGCAAACTTTGTCGTCTTTTTGACATTTTTCCCCTGGGTGAAATGAGGCTAACAGCTTCTCAACCAGCACAAGCGCATGTGTCACTTGAAGTGCCTCCCCTCCCTCCGTCCCTCTCCCCCCTCTGCCTCCCCTCCCTCCGTCCCTCTCCCCCCTCTGTCTCCCCTCCGTCCCTCTCCCCCCTCTGCCTCCCCTCCCTCCGTCCCTCTCCCCCCTATGTCTCCCCTCCCTCCATCCCTCTCCCCCCTCTGCCTCCCCTCCCTCCGTCCCTCTCCCCCCTATGTCTCCCCTCCCTCCGTCCCTCTCCCCCCTCTGTCTCCCCTCCCTCCGTCCCTCTCCCCCCTCTGCCTCCCCTCCCTCCGTCCCTCTCCCCCCTATGCCTCCCCTCCCTCCGTCCCTCTCCCCCCTCTGTCTCCCCTCCATCCGTCCCTCTCCCCCCTCTGCCTCCCCTCCCTCCGTCCCTCTCCCCCCTCTGTCTCCCCTCCCTCCGTCTCTGTCTCCCCTCCCTCCGTCCCTCTCCCCCCTCTGTCTCCCCTCCCTCCGTCCCTCTCCCCCCTCTGCCTCCCCTCCCTCCGTCCCTCTCCCCCCTCTGTCTCCCCTCCCTGCGTCCCTCTCCCCCCTCTGTCTCCCCTCCCTCCGTCCCTCTCCCCCCTCTGTCTCCCCTCCCTCCGTCCCTCTCCCCCCTCTGTCTCCCCTCCCTCCGTCCCTCTCCCCCCTCTGCCTCCCCTCCCTCCGTCCCTCTCCCCCCTCTGTCTCCCCTCCCTCCGTCTCTATCTCCCCTCCCTCCGTCCCTCTCCCCCCTCTGCCTCCCCTCCCTCCGTCCCTCTCCCCCCTCTGTCTCCCCTCCCTGCGTCCCTCTCCCCCCTCTGTCTCCCCTCCCTCCGTCCCTCTCCCCCCTCTGTCTCCCCTCCCTGCGTCCCTCTCCCCCCTCTGTCTCCCCTCCCTCCGTCCCTCTCCCCCCTCTGTCTCCCCTCCCTCCGTCCCTCTCCCCCCTCTGCCTCCCCTCCCTCCGTCCCTCTCCCCCCTCTGTCTCCCCTCCCTCCGTCCCTCTCCCCCCTATGTCTCCCCTCCCTCCATCCCTCTCCCCCCTCTGCCTCCCCTCCCTCCGTCCCTCTCCCCCCTATGTCTCCCCTCCCTCCGTCCCTCTCCCCCCTCTGTCTCCCCTCCCTCTGTCCCTCTCCCCCCTCTGCCTCCCCTCCCTCCGTCCCTCTCCCCCCTATGCCTCCCCTCCCTCCGTCCCTCTCCCCCCTCTGCCTCCCCTCCCTCCGTCCCTCTCCCCCCTCTGTCTCCCCTCCATCCGTCCCTCTCCCCCCTCTGCCTCCCCTCCCTCCGTCCCTCTCCCCCCTCTGTCTCCCCTCCCTCCGTCTCTGTCTCCCCTCCCTCCGTCCCTCTCCCCCCTCTGCCTCCCCTCCCTCCGTCCCTCTCCCCCCTATGTCTCCCCTCCCTCCGGCCCTCTCTCCCCACTCTGTTTCCCCTCCCTCCGTCCCTCGCCCCCCTATGTCTCCCCTCCCTCCGTCCCTCTCCCCCCTCTGTCTCCCCTCCCTCCGTCCCTCTCCCCCCTCTGTCTCCCCTCCCTCCGTCCCTCTCCCCCCTCTGCCTCCCCTCCCTCCGTCCCTCTCCCCCCTCTGTCTCCCCTCCCTCCGTCTCTATCTCCCCTCCCTCCGTCCCTCTCCCCCCTCTGCCTCCCCTCCCTCCGTCCCTCTCCCCCCTCTGTCTCCCCTCCCTGCGTCCCTCTCCCCCCTCTGTCTCCCCTCCCTCCGTCCCTCTCCCCCCTCTGTCTCCCCTCCCTGCGTCCCTCTCCCCCCTCTGTCTCCCCTCCCTCCGTCCCTCTCCCCCCTCTGTCTCCCCTCCCTCCGTCCCTCTCCCCCCTCTGCCTCCCCTCCCTCCGTCCCTCTCCCCCCTCTGTCTCCCCTCCCTCCGTCCCTCTCCCCCCTATGTCTCCCCTCCCTCCATCCCTCTCCCCCCTCTGCCTCCCCTCCCTCCGTCCCTCTCCCCCCTATGTCTCCCCTCCCTCCGTCCCTCTCCCCCCTCTGTCTCCCCTCCCTCTGTCCCTCTCCCCCCTCTGCCTCCCCTCCCTCCGTCCCTCTCCCCCCTATGCCTCCCCTCCCTCCGTCCCTCTCCCCCCTCTGTCTCCCCTCCCTCCGTCCCTCTCCCCCCTCTGCCTCCCCTCCCTCCGTCCCTCTCCCCCCTCTGTCTCCCCTCCCTCCGTCTCTGTCTCCCCTCCCTCCGTCCCTCTCCCCCCTCTGCCTCCCCTCCCTCCGTCCCTCTCCCCCCTATGTCTCCCCTCCCTCCGTCCCTCTCCCCCCTCTGTTTCCCCTCCCTCCGTCCCTCGCCCCCCTATGTCTCCCCTCCCTCCGTCCCTCTCCCCCCTCTGTCTCCCCTCCCTCCGTCCCTCTCCCCCCGTCCCTCTCCCCCCTCTGTCTCCCCTCCCTCCGTCCCTCTCCCCCCTCTGCCTCCCCTCCCTCCGTCCCTCTCCCCCCTCTGCCTCCCCTCCCTCCGTCCCTCTCCCCCCTCTGTCTCCCCTCCCTCCGTCTCTGTCTCCCCTCCCTCCGTCCCTCTCCCCCCTCTGCCTCCCCTCCCTCCATCCCTCTCCCCCCTATGTCTCCCCTCCCTCCGTCCCTCTCCCCCCTCTGCCTCCCCTCCCTCCGTCCCTCTCCCCCCTCTGTCTCCCCTCCCTCCGTCCCTCTCCCCCCTCTGTCTCCCCTCCCTCCGTCCCTCTCCCCCCTCTGCCTCCCCTCCCTCCGTCCCTCTCCCCCCTATGCCTCCCCTCCCTCCGTCCCTCTCCCCCCTCTGTCTCCCCTCCCTCCGTCCCTCTCCCCCCTCTGCCTCCCCTCCCTCCGTCCCTCTCCCCCCTCTGTCTCCCCTCCCTCCGTCTCTGTCTCCCCTCCCTCCGTCCCTCTCCCCCCTCTGCCTCCCCTCCCTCCATCCCTCTCCCCCCTATGTCTCCCCTCCCTCCGTCCCTCTCCCCCCTCTGCCTCCCCTCCCTCCGTCCCTCTCCCCCCTCTGTCTCCCCGCCCTCCGTCCCTCTCCCCCCTCTGTCTCCCCTCCCTCCGTCCCTCTCCCCCCTCTGTCTCCCCTCCCTCCGTCCCTCTCCCCCCTCTGCCTCCCCTCCCTCCGTCCCTCTCCCCCCTCCGTCCCTCTCCCCCCTCTGCCTCCCCTCCCTCCGTCCCTCTCCCCCCTCTGCCTCCCCTCCCTCCGTCCCTCTCCCCCCTCTGTCTCCCCTCCCTCCGTCCCTCTCCCCCCTCTGTCCCCCCTCTGTCTCCCCTCCCTCCGTCCCTCTCCCCCCTCTGTCTCCCCTCCCTGCGTCCCTCTCCCCCCTCTGTCTCCCCTCCCTGCGTCCCTCTCCCCCCTCTGTCTCCCCTCCCTCCGTCCCTCTCCCCCCTCTGCCTCCCCTCCCTCCGTCCCTCTCCCCCCTCTGCCTCCCCTCCCTCCGTCCCTCTCCCCCCTATGTCTCCCCTCCCTCCGTCCCTCTCCCCCCTCTGTCTCCCCTCCCTCCGTCCCTCTCCCCCCTCTGTCTCCCCTCCCTCCCCCCTCTGCCTCCCCTCCCTCCGTCCCTCTCCCCCCTCTGTCTCCCCTCCCTCCGTCCCTCTCCCCCCTCTGCCTCCCCTCCCTCCGTCCCTCTCCCCCCTCCGTCCCTCTCCCCCCTCTGCCTCCCCTCCCTCCGTCCCTCTCCCCCCTCTGTCTCCCCTCCCTCCGTCCCTCTCCCCCCTCTGCCTCCCCTCCCTCCGTCCCTCTCCCCCCTCTGTCTCCCCTCCCTGCGTCCCTCTCCCCCCTCTGTCTCCCCTCCCTCCGTCCCTCTCCCCCCTCTGTCTCCCCTCCCTGCGTCCCTCTCCCCCCTCTGTCTCCCCTCCCTCCGTCCCTCTCCCCCCTCTGCCTCCCCTCCCTCCGTCCCTCTCCCCCCTCTGTCTCCCCTCCCTCCGTCCCTCTCCCCCCTATGTCTCCCCTCCCTCCATCCCTCTCCCCCCTCTGCCTCCCCTCCCTCCGTCCCTCTCCCCCCTATGTCTCCCCTCCCTCCGTCCCTCTCCCCCCTCTGTCTCCCCTCCCTCCGTCCCTCTCCCCCCTCTGCCTCCCCTCCCTCCGTCCCTCTCCCCCCTATGCCTCCCCTCCCTCCGTCCCTCTCCCCCCTCTGTCTCCCCTCCCTCCGTCCCTCTCCCCCCTCTGCCTCCCCTCCCTCCGTCCCTCTCCCCCCTCTGTCTCCCCTCCCTCCGTCTCTGTCTCCCCTCCCTCCGTCCCTCTCCCCCCTCTGCCTCCCCTCCCTCCGTCCCTCTCCCCCCTATGTCTCCCCTCCCTCCGTCCCTCTCCCCCCTCTGTTTCCCCTCCCTCCGTCCCTCGCCCCCCTATGTCTCCCCTCCCTCCGTCCCTCTCCCCCCTCTGTCTCCCCTCCCTCCGTCCCTCTCCCCCCTCTGTCTCCCCTCCCTCCGTCCCTCTCCCCCCTCTGCCTCCCCTCCCTCCGTCCCTCTCCCCCCTCTGCCTCCCCTCCCTCCGTCCCTCTCCCCCCTCTGTCTCCCCTCCCTCCGTCTCTGTCTCCCCTCCCTCCGTCCCTCTCCCCCCTCTGCCTCCCCTCCCTCCATCCCTCTCCCCCCTATGTCTCCCCTCCCTCCGTCCCTCTCCCCCCTCTGCCTCCCCTCCCTCCGTCCCTCTCCCCCCTCTGTCTCCCCTCCCTCCGTCCCTCTCCCCCCTATGTCTCCCCGCCCTCCGTCCCTCTCCCCCCTCTGTCTCCCCTCCCTCCGTCCCTCTCCCCCCTCTGTCTCCCCTCCCTCCGTCCCTCTCCCCCCTCTGCCTCCCCTCCCTCCGTCCCTCTCCCCCCTCCGTCCCTCTCCCCCCTCTGCCTCCCCTCCCTCCGTCCCTCTCCCCCCTCTGTCTCCCCTCCCTCCGTCCCTCTCCCCCCTCTGCCTCCCCTCCCTCCGTCCCTCTCCCCCCTCTGTCTCCCCTCCCTGCGTCCCTCTCCCCCCTCTGTCTCCTCTCCCTCCGTCCCTCTCCCCCCTCTGTCCCCCCTCTGTCTCCCCTCCCTCCGTCCCTCTCCCCCCTCTGTCTCCCCTCCCTGCGTCCCTCTCCCCCCTCTGTCTCCCCTCCCTCCGTCCCTCTCCCCCCTCTGCCTCCCCTCCCTCCGTCCCTCTCCCCCCTCTGCCTCCCCTCCCTCCGTCCCTCTCCCCCCTCTGTCCCCCCTCTGTCTCCCCTCCCTCCGTCCCTCTCCCCCCTCTGTCTCCCCTCCCTGCGTCCCTCTCCCCCCTCTGTCTCCCCTCCCTCCGTCCCTCTCCTCCCTCTGTCTCCCCTCCCTCCGTCCCTCTCCCCCCTCTGTCTCCCCTCCCTCCGTCCCTCTCCCCCCTCTGCCTCCCCTCCCTCCGTCCCTCTCCCCCCTCTGTCTCCCCTCCCTCCGTCCCTCTCCCCCCTCTGCCTCCCCTCCCTCCGTCCCTCTCCCCCCTCCGTCTTACCCTGAAAATTCACCTCAAAACGCATCGAAAATGCAAACACAAGATTTTTGTGGAACTTCAATGAGGAATAAAGACTAACAAGACCGATAACAACATTGAACACTACACAAACAGTAATTTATTGTTTTCATTTAGGCGATTCATTTTTCATAGTGACACAGGAGGTGCTGGATCCAATAAAAAAAGGTTCCGGATCCAACGTCGGAGGTGCCGGAACATGTTCCGGCGTGTTCCGGCTCAAATTAAGCCCTGGTTATAGGCCAAAATGTGTCTACGTTGATTATAGCGCCCCCTTATGGCCGATCTTCACCAAATTTGGTGCAGAGCCTCGGATCAGCATGACGAACAAGCATCACATTTGCACTTGTAGCGCCCCCTAGAGGCCAATTTTTATTAGTTGAACCATGGCAGTTAGATTGGGTTGTAAACTAAACCAGAAACGAATGGTTTAATATTACATTTTAATAAGGGATTATGAACTTCAATCATAAAATTATTGAGGAGCCTAATGTAAAGGAGATCCTTGTCATAGCCTAAATCTGATCATTTTCAGTTTTGCTTTAAATTTCACTCTTAATACTTATGCAGATTGTAACAGAAATCCACTTTGATTTAGCCTATATTTCATGAGTTGTGCAATTTTACATATTTTGTTTCACTTCAGGCTAAGTATCTAATATTATATCATGAGTATCACATTCTATCAACATTTACAATTTCCTGTGCAGGCGGGCTATGCTAAATGAATGAAAGCATGCAATAAGCATTACCCTCAATGATCCTTCTCGTCCCATCCTTGTTTTCCATGTTTGCAGTTCAATTAAGTTTACCACTCCAGCCTCCTGCTTCTTATGAGTTTTTTCCATAAATTAAGTAGTTTCTATAATCATATTAACAGCATTAATAGACTAAGAGGCTGAAAAATACATAAATGCATGTAAAGGTCTCGTAAGAGATGAAAACATTCTCTGATAAAGATTCATTAAAAAAGAAACATTAAAAAATTTCAAAAGTTTTTAGTAAATTGATAAAGTGGATAGATGAGCCATTTACCTTATATTGCAGAGTGGAGATTAATATGACTAGCCAACATTTTCTCTGATAACCAACTGAATCCATGACCAGCAACACCAATTATATTTTCTTTCATAGTTATTCTTTATCAGATCTGATTATATTCTCAGCTAATTTCCAGCATTTTCAATTGATTACGGTCTTCATATTAATTTCTATAAATGGTCTCTCTTTATTTCACCAGTGTCTCTCTCTCTCTCGCTTCTCTCTCTCTCTCTCTCTCTCTCTCTCTCTCTCTCTCTCTCTCTCTCGCTGACCTCACCTTACTCTTACCCCTACTCAAACAAACAGGAAAGCACTCCTGCAGACGCACACATGCACACACATGCACACACATGCACACACTTTAAATTACATGATTACTTTAAAACAAAATCGCACACATGATCGACCCTCCTAACAAGCAAAGAGCTGTACATGCAGCGCTGTTCGTGTAATAGCAGCTCTTATGCTTACTTCAGTTCATTTGGCAGTGATGAGCAAAAGGCCTCACCTTGGGATGAGGTTACCAAAGTGAGGTGATCGGTCACACAAGTTTTCATACAGCTGCCCGCCACTGTGATGGTGTTGTTGATGCAGGTGTCTCTATTATGTACTACTGTGAAAGCCACATCATGGAAGTCAAGAGGGAATACCATAACAGTGGCAGAAGGTCATAGTATATGTGAAGTGGTTTTGTGTTTATTATTACAAGTCACAAAGGCTCCAAACTGTAAAAGTTATGACCTAAACAATAAGTAATGATGTTGAAGGGAAAGCAGTTACAGTATTATATCATAATTCAGCCTGTACATATGTATTTTTTCATTCCCTATTATTCCTCCTTATTTTTTGCCACACTGACAGTACAACAAACATGGATCTAAAACAACACTGATGCTGCCTTCTTAAAGGGCTGCACTAAATGCCATCCAGATAGCAACTCAAATGTTTCTGGTTCTAAACAGAAATAGAAAATGCTATCAGCCTTTAATCCCCAGCGTTAATGTCAAATGTAGATTACACAGATGTAATCACCTTCCTCTGACGCTGCCCCACGGGGTGTAAAATGCCCCTTTTGTTTGCGAGCCCCACCTGCATGCTATCTGCCGTGCACGTCACTGGGGCTCCCTCGCAGGTGTGAAGCCCTACTGACACAACAAGTTACTTTAGTGGGAACACCTCTCACCTGCAGAGTCTCCCGCAATAAATACTCTATCTTAATTATTAATTTACACTTTGCCAAACATTTTTGCAGTTATATAGTGTTGTGCCAACATAAGTCTGTAGGCAGTGGTGGAATGTAACTAAGTATGTTTTCTCACTGACACACCAGAGAGAGAGAGGCCTTAGAAGAGGAAAAAAACAAAGCAAAAGGATCTCAAAGAAGCAAGAGAAGCACGGGTGATTTCCAGCATCTGCAAAGAGACAGTAACCACAGAACCATCTGAGAAGCTGTCATTGGAAACTGTTTGGGTAAGAGGAGGAGTAAAAAAAACCTGGCAGGTGATTGGAAGAACCATCTGTCCACCATTGTTGTTGTCACGGGCGTCACACACACCTAACCACGCCCAGAGCTGCCAGAAGCTCCTCACCGGAAGCTGATTGGTTCAGTCTGCTGCTGTTCGGACACAAACCATGGATGTATAATAAATACTGGATACAGCGTTCATTCAAGGCGGAGCTCCGTTCATTCCTAAGAGGGTGGGTCAGTTGCGCAGGAAGCCATCATGGAGTCAAAAATGACCTGGATGATCGGCACTGCTTCCGCACTGTGCGGCCCATAGAGTGGGCGGAAATTATGCCAGATGTCCCATTTTTCAGTCGGATGTCCGTTACCTTCCGCTTTCTTTGTGTTGTAATTTTAAACTCCGGCTGATTTCTGAGGACTATGGTTAACTGCTCCTCAGATCTCTGCAGGGTAAATCCAGACAGCTATCTAGACTATCTGTCCAATCTGAGTTTTCTGTTGCACGACTAAAACAAGTTCCTCCCCGAGGCTATTTTGCAGCGCCACCCATGACAATTGTGATTGGTTTAAAGAAATGCCAATGAACCAGAGCACGTTTTTCTCCCATCCTGGTCTGGAATGCTGTGTGGACTAGGACTAGACGCTTCTCCGCAGCACTGTGGAAGAGGGTCTGGCAATGTAAGACTACTTCCGGTTTGGCGCTCCGCTAACTTTAATAGGGATTACATGATTGATTTCAGCGGCTCTTAATGACTTTGCAAATGTTATTGAACTGAATGGATCAAATTCAAGTCATTTTGCGGGGTTGTGATGCTTGAAAAAACATCCACTGAATTACAGAGGTCTCGTTCTCTTTTGTCGATGGAAAAAAGTCTTTTTGGGCCAGAGGGCATCACGTGACAGGTCGGGATACAATTCCACCGCTTGGCCAATACAGTATGTTCAAAGTCTGGTGCACTTCCTGGGGGTCTGACACAAATGCTTTACTTGAAGCCTGACCTTATAATACATCCATGAGCCTGACCAGATGGATTTTCGTGTGAGAATCCAGCTGCTGCGCAAGGTAATAATACTTAAAAATAATAATAAATACTCCTTCCTTCTGCCTTGACTGTGTGGAGCCTTTCTCAAACAGCTGAAAAGAGAAATGGGTGAAATGTATCCGATACAACAAATGGGCACGTGAGGCTTGTACTCCGGGGTTTACAGTTAATTTCTGTCAGAACTTTGACTCTGCCGATGACTCAATTTCAGTTTCAATTCAATTTCAATTTATTTATAGTATCAAATCATAACAATAGTTATCTCGAGACACTTTACAGATAGAGTCGGTCTAGACCACACTCTATAAAGATTCAGATTAGGCTATGTAGCCTATGTCAGTGACAAAAATGTAAACTATGTTGAGCTAGTCAGTTTAGTTTCATTCATGTTGCATTTGGTTTTGAATGGAAACTGAAAAATGCATAGTTCAGGATGATTTTTTTTTTTTTTAGGATCAATTTAACTGGAAAATATTATACGAACAAAATGACATTGATAAAGCATACAATGGATTTCTAAAAACTTTTACAACACTGTATGACAAAAATTGTCCTGTAAAAGAATGCAGTGATAGACAAAGTAAAACAAATAGCCCATGGACCACTAAGGGTTTATCTAATGCCTGCAAAAAGAAAAATACACTGTATAGAAAACTTATCAAGTATCGTACCCCAGATGCAGAAAATAAATATAAAAAGTATAGAAATAAATTAACTAATATTATGAGGATATGCAAGAAAGAATACTATAATAAAATATTAGATGATAATAAAAATAACATGAAAGGTCTATGGAATATTCTAAATAGTATTATTAGAAATTGAACTAGCAATGGAAAGGCAAGTTACCCAGAATTTTATATTGAAAATGACAAGAAAATAGAAAACATGGAAGATGTGGTTAGTGGTTTTAACAATTTTTTTGTAAATGTGGGACCAGATTTAGCAGAAAAAATAAAAAATCCAGAAATAACCAAAGGGGTAAATGCTGATCTGTGGAATTGTAATCCGACCTCTATTTTCCTTAGAGCAGTGGAAAGAAATGAAATAATAAACACTGTAAAAAATTGTAAAAGCAAATGTTCCACGGATTGGAATAATATTGATATGATTATAATAAAACAAGTTGTTGAAGAAATTGCTGAACCACTAACTCACATGTGTAACTTGTCTTTTCAATCTGGTAAATTTCCAAACAAAATGAAAATAGCAAAAGTAATACCAGTATATAAAACTGGGGATAGACACCTTTTCACAAATTATAGGCCTGTTTCTATACTCCCCAGTTCTCCCAAATCCTTGAAAAGCCTTTTACAGAAAGACTTGATAATTTTATCGAAACAACCAAGCTTCTAGTTGATAGTCAATATGGATTCCGGACAGATAGATCAACAACTTTGGCACTAATGGAATTAGTTGAGGAAATCACAAATTGCTTAGATAAAAAGAAACATGTAGTGGGAATTTTTATAGATCTAAAGAAAGCATTTGACACCATAAATCATGACATTTTATTACATAAATTAGAGAAATATGGTATCAGAGGGGTTGGATTGGAATGGGTGAGTAGCTACTTAAGAAACAGGCAACAATTTGTAGAAATTGGGGAACATAAATCAACATACATGAACATAACATGTGGGGTACCACAGGGGTCGGTCTTAGGACCAAAGCTTTTCATAATTTACATCAATGATATATGCAGAGTATCGGATATACTAAAATGTATTCTATTTGCGGATGATACAAATATTTTCTGTTCTGGTGATAATTTACAGCAGCTTTTGGAGATGATCACACCAGAAATGTTTAAATTAAAACAATGGTTTGATGTAAATAAACTGTCATTAAATATAAGCAAAACAAAGTTAATGTTATTTGGAAAACATAAAACTAATTGTCAAGTAGAATTAAAAATCGATAACATAAGTATTGAAAGAATATATGAAAATACATTTCTTGGTGTGATTTTAGATCACAAAATCAGCTGGAAACCTCACATAAATCATGTCAAAGCAAAACTAGCAAAGACCATAGCAATACTAAATCATTACATACTTTGTATAATACACTCATACAGCCATATCTAAGTTACTGTGTGGAAATCTGGGGAAATACATACAAAACCAACCTACAGCCGTTATGCACATTACAAAAGAGAGTAATCAGAATCATGAATAATGTTGGAGCACACAAGTCCTTTATTCTTCAAGTCACACATTCTGAAATTCATTGATCTCGTTAAATTTAAGACGGCACAAATCATGTTCAAAGCAAGAAATAATTTACTTCCAGGAAATTTACAAAAAATGTTTATGGAAAGACAGGGTGGGTATAACCTGAGAGAACAAATAAACTTTAAAAAACTCAAAATAAGAACAACTTTAAAAAGTATGTGCATCACGATCGGTGGGGTGAGTTTGTGGAATGGGCTAGATCAGGTGCTTAAACATTGTACAAACATAATAAAGTTTAAAAAGTTATATAAAAACACTTTATTTAAAGGATATGACGAGGAAGAGAGGTGACTGTGAACGGGGGTTAATGTACGGATTGTTAGGATGATGGATTTACGGAAATGGGTTGTTTACTTAAAATGTAATTAAATAATCAAAAGGGTTTGGTACGTAGAAAATTAGAGATGTATTGTTGTGTATATTGGTTACCATGTTGTAAAAAATATATGATATATAAAGAAATGAGTTCAAGAAACTTTACAAGCTTCGGCTTCATCCTGCTCCTTTTCGGACAAATTTTTAAAATCAGAAATGGTAATAGTATTTTTAATATTACTTGTAAACACTGTATGGATATTGTTCTTTTTCCTTTGGTGTGTTGCTACACACTTTTTATTTTATATGTGTATGTATGTGTATGTGTGTATGTATGTGTATGTGTGTGTATGTATGTATATATATATATATATATATATATATATATATATATATATATATATATATATATATATATATATATATATATATATATATATATATATATGTGTGTGTGTGTGTGTGTATATATGTATATATATACAGTATATATATATATATATATATATATATATATATATATATATATATATATATATATATATATATATATATATATTTCTTTATGTGTGTGTATGTATGTGTCTGTATGTGTGTATGTGTATATATGGATACATGCTGTATGTGTATATGTATTTTTAGTTTTGTTTGAAATAAAAATAAATGAAATGAAATTTTTTTATTATTTTTATATTTTTGAACACACAACATACAGAACAAACAAATACAGTCGAACAGGAACCAAAACCCTCACCCACCCCCCACCCTGTGTGGTCTCGAGGAAAACAGAACAAACCAAAATACAAGAACTAAAATCCCACCTTGCCTAGACGCTCTCCTCTAATTCTGGTGGTGTTGAGGTCACCAGGGCCGATACCTGCGCTGCTGCGTTTCTCCATAGGTCTACAGTCGATGACTTGGCTTTGTTAATCCTTGCTGTAGAGAGCTCAAGCATAACTACGTCTAGGAAGTACGCCAACCACTGCTTTTATACAAAGCGAGTGGGGTGGGGGGGAGCCAGCGCTGAGCTTTCATTTTCTTGGTTGCAGTTGATCCGGCTAGCCAAAGTTTCCTCTGTCTCTCAAGCAGGTGTAGTTTAGAGTCGTCATTAAGTAACAGAACAATCGGGTCAGTAGGAAGTCGACATCCTATCACATCAGATATTATTGATCTTGTTTTATTCCAGAACTCCTGCACCTGTTCACACTCCCAGACCATGTGCAGGAAAGTTCCAGTTTGTTCAGGTTGACAGAACGTACAATAGGGAGTGGGAATGACTTTAGAGAGGTATCTCTTCTTGTTTTTGTAATTTGAAATTCATTTACACTTCTGCATGTCTGCATAGACTTATCAATCTGCCTTGACCACGGCAGACTATTTCATCACTTATTTACTTACATGGGTTGTTTTTTCATGCACTGACACTGATGAAGCCCTAGTATTCAAAACATCTGTCTATATAAATCATACTTTGAACTGCCAAAATTAGTGTAGAAAGCCTCTACTTTTATACATGTTGTTATTTGATGGAAAAATATGTGACAATTTACCCCGCATAGTGTGACAACTTGGTGTAGGTGATGGGGTCACAGATGCACATTCTTAAGTTAACAATTTATAACTATATTAAAGTGAGAAGGTAACATCTAAAGATTACACATTTGTGCAAAAAAATTTAACTATTTCCTGTAATATGGAAAATGAGTGACTGTAATGTACTGAGACTGAGAAATTGGAGTGAAAGCAAAAAGTATGACGAGTTGCCCCGCTCTCCCCTACATGGATATCATTTTTACATACTTGTACTTTACTTGGGTATTTTCATTGTATGCTACTTTATACTTTTACATTTCAGAGGGAAGGGTTATTGATATTGTACTACAAAAGACGTGTTTATATGATATGATACAGTATTAGATTAGATTCAACTTTATTGTCATTGTGCAGAGTACAAGTACAAAGACAACGAAATGCAGTTTGCGTCTAACCAGAAGTGCAAAAAAAGCAGAAAAGTGCAAAGTGCAAATACAAAGTATAGACAGGTGGTGCATAGGCAGGACAAGAAATATATTGCAGTGGGAACATTATAAGAGTAGTAAGAAAAAGTGTATGTGCAGGATAATCTATCCAGTAGTATACAAAGTATCTCAAATTGGCTCCACATTGATAAACTACAACATTAAAATGCTCTTACATGTAGTCCTTAGTGATAAAAAAAACAAAGGACATCATATTCTATAATAATATAACCATTCTGCATAATGAGTACTTTGACTTTTGATACTTTAAGTACATTTTGCTGATAAGACTTCTGTACTTTTACTTTCTATAAGTACAATTTTGAATTCAGGGCTTTTTCTTGCAATGGAGTATTTTTGGAGTATGTTTTTTTTACTTTTACTTAAGTTAAGGATGAGTACTTTTTCCACCCCTGGTTGTAGGAATATGAACGTCAGAGCTGACTGCAGACCTTTGACATTCACAAAAATATATAGACAGTAAGTGCCAGAATAGCAGAAACCGTGGGTGAATCATGACTACAGGAAAGCACAACAAGTGGGAAAACATGTTGAAGAAAGATAATGGTAGTGTGTTAGTGTCTGTCTGTTTTGTAATAATATGTGTGTATGGGATGTGTGATGTACACATGTTGGGCTGAAAAACGGTATTATTTTTATGGACATAATGGACCAAACATAAGAAATATTTTATCTTTGAATGAAAAACAATAAATATGGAAATTCAATATTTAAATGAAACTGGAAATAAATGAGGTGTTGGCTCATGTACTAATTTAGTTTAATTTCACACAACAATTTCAACAATTTGATTGTTGTGTATGTCGGATGCACCACGTGACAAAAAATGGCTTACAAATCTGTAACTTCAATATGTTGCAGTGAATGTCCATTTTTAAAGGTCTATAAAAACCTAATTTAATCAAACAAAATGTTTAAAAAAAATGTATACTGGCTGGGCTTGCTGTAAACTCTTTTCTCTGAAGGTTAAAGATAATATTGTTGTGTGTTCATTTCCATATTAAATATTTGTCAGATAATATTGTAGGGCATAGCTTAACATGCAACTTACAATATCCATGAGCTACGATCACAACATGTCCATTTCCTCCGATACTGAAGGAAAGACAGTGATGTCCAGGGACATTTACGTTGACACAAACAGGAATATAAACACAGCCTGCTAAAAGACACCACAGAGACCTGCAATAGGATTTCACACTCCTGACAGTGACGCTGTGTTCCTTGCCTGAATTATACCCATGATTTATTTAATTTAATTCTCTAAAGAAGACATTACTGTATGATGTCCTGTGTTCTAAAGCGTATGACACAGGCAGCAAAAAACAAAAAACAAACACGTGAATTTAACTGTTGATGACAGTGACTTCCTCATTCACCAGCTGGGAAATCAAGTGCTGTTGACACACAGTCTCAATAGCCTCTATGGTTCATCACTTTTATTGTTACGAGGAAACATGAATACACTGCAACACTGATTAAAAAAACTGACAAACATAGATTAAGTATAAGAACACAAAACACAAGGAAAACAAACAAATGCTTTAACTACTATATGGATAAACAATGCCATCTGGTGTCCTAAAAAGATCTTGTATATAATGCCACATGGCATTTGCAGGCATCAACTGAAATGGCACATGATGAAGGCTAGAAATGTAAAACCAACTCAAAAACTCCAACAAAAAAAAAGGATTTCCATATACCCACTTAAAAATGCCCAATGACACGCAACAACATACTCTCCATTATATTTTTGATATATTTTGAATTGTCATCTGTCTTTTTTTTCTTCACATAGGCTAAATAAAGGGTTTTCCACCCTAAACTGGTGCAAAAAAGTGTATCCGAATGCAGGAAATGAAGTCATTGATGCTTAAAACTTCCCTGGGGGAGGACACCCAGACCCCACCACTATGATATGCCCCCCCCCCTCCCCCAAAGGAAGATTCTGGCCAATATACAGTACACCCACTACAATAAGTTAGACTACACCACTGAAAAAAACATAAAAGTCGACACAGTCTGCTTGCAGTTATGCAGTACTTACTAGTTACGGTGCACATGTGTATGCATACTAAAAGGCCAAGTCCAATATGCATTCGTTGATCAAGTAAATAAATGCTTACATAAAGCAAATAATGTATCGTTATTGAAATGATATTTAAGGATAAAGAAAATGACCTTGTTTAAAGGCAAATTCATCTGTAACCTAATTCAAAGCCTTAATGTAGTCTGTTTTTGACTCACAGTCACCTTTTGAAATTGGCCCTCAGTAGAACACACGAGCAGGACAATCAACAGTACACAGTATACATTTATTTTCTATATCATTTACTCTGGGTATACACATTTCATTTGGATCTTCTGGTATAATTACATCATGAGGAACAGATGGAGATGTTTTGTAGACACCAAGAGCTTTTATTATGTGGTTTTAATATGTTACAATACTTCTTGACTACAGATGGCCGAATGGTAATTTGATTCAACACAAATTGATTTAGGAATATGTAAAAAAAAAAAAAAAAAAAAAAAAAAAGGAAGCACCAAGTCTGCTGTAATAATGAAATTCCTACAACTAGATTTCGACACAAGAGCTCAGTGCCTCAAGATAAGGTAAAAAAAGGAAATAAATAAAACCCCTTTATTTTATTTTACTCTGTGTAAATAATGATACATTGTTTCTAAGTGTTTGTGTAAAATATTTCAAAAGAACCGAGGAAACTGTACGGCAAAAAACTATCTTTTTCTTTACAACAAAGGAGAACTAAAAAACAAGGATGCAGCAGGTGGAGGGTGGATGTTGACACTGTCCCTGTCACATGTCACATGACACATGTCACATGACAGCTCCGGCTGTGACCCAGGAAGTGAGAGGGCGGTGCTTTGCAAAGGGCTTGTGGGCTGATGAAAACAGCAACAACAAGGTAGTGGCTATTTATCGATATATAACGTTAACTCTTTCAAAAATGCAGATGGGAGAGTGCATTTCAATTTAAATACACACTTGTTTAGTTGATTATTTCGCTGATGTAGTCACAGCCTTTGCCTGTTCTGAGCAACTAGCGTAATTGCTGCTAACAGTAGTTAGCTCTTTCAAGCTAGCAGGAACGTTAGCAGTCAGCAAGCTAACAGACGCGGAGGACAGCAGTGCGTTTATTTGGGAAAGGGTCTTCGGTTGCTTCTCACTGTTAGTCTAGAGTTGCAGTGGCCAACGCCGGCGGTAGTTAACGTTAGCTCACTTTTCTGGTGTATTTGTTTGTGTGCTGTTCTTTCTGCATCCTTTGTGTATTTGGGTGTGTTGTGTGAATTTGGGTGTGTTGTGTGTATTTGGATGTGTTGTGTGTATTTGGGTGTGTTGTGTGTATTTGGGTGTGTTGTGTATATTTGGGTGTGTTGTGTGTGTATTTGGGTGTGTTGTGTGTGTATTTGGGTGTGTTGTGTGTGTATTTGGGTGTGTTGTGTGTGTATTTGGGTGTGTTGTGTGTATTTGGGTGTGTTGTGTGTATTTGGGTGTGTTGTGTATATTTGGGTGTGTTGTGTGTGTATTTGGGTGTGTTGGGTGTATTTGGGTGTGTTGTGTATATTTGGGTGTGTTGTGTATATTTGGGTGTGTTGTGTGTGTATTTGGGTGTGTTGTGTATATTTGGGTGTGTTGTGTGTGTATTTGGGTGTGTTGTGTGTATTTGGGTGTGTTGTGTGTATTTGGGTGTGTTGTGTGTATTTGGGTGTGTTGTGTGTGTATTTGGGTGTGTTGTGTATATTTGGGTGTGTTGTGTGTATTTGGGTGTGTTGTGTGTGTATTTGGGTGTGTTGTGTGTGTATTTGGGTGTGTTGTGTGTATTTGGGTGTGTTGTGTGTATTTGGGTGTGTTGTGTGTATTTGGGTGTGTTGTGTGTATTTGGGTGTGTTGTGTGTGTATTTGGGTGTGTTGTGTATATTTGGGTGTGTTGTGTGTGTATTTGGGTGTGTTGTGTGTGTATTTGGGTGTGTTGTGTGTATTTGGGTGTGTTGTGTGTATTTGCAGCGCGTTTGCTAAATGCTGCGCATGTGTTGTCAAATTTCTTTAATTTCTTATTTTTTGTCTATTTGCATCTTTCATAAAGTTGCAGTTCGTTTGCCCCTGTCGGCCACCGTAGATGACCTCTGAAATTATGTTTCAACTTAATATTCATTAAGTCATTATAGTCATAAGCAGGACTGGCTCTCTCCGAATTCCCAAATTTCGTATGTAAATGGCTTTGGTTAACTGATACTGGGGGAGGAAATGCTATTCAGGCTAAATGGCGTGTAAACCCAACTTGATGGCAAGTGTTAATGCATGCATGATGGATGTGTGTGTCCCATATGTTCATAATAATAATTATAATAATACTAAAGTACCTGCTACCTTCTGTGTGACAGCATCCACCATGACAGCCATCAAGCATGCTCTCCAGAGGGACATCTTCACACCCAACGATGAGCGTCTCCTGGGTATTGTTAATGTCTGCAAGGCTGGGAAGAAAAAGAAGAACTGCTTCTTGTGTGCGACAGGTAAGAGACGAACAGTTTTAAATAACTATTAAAGTCCCAGTGTGTAACATGTTTAGTTGTTCATTATCAAAATCTGTGTTGAAATACGTTAACCGGTAAGGGACATACAGGACATACTGCGCCGCCTTTTGCGTTTTCGCTGTCATATGCAACAGGTTCTCATACCCATCTCGTAAAATACGGACGCTTGGTCAGGTGCCTTTGTCGTTCTTATTGACGCTAAAAGTCTCCTTTAGCGCTATAAGTAAACGCGCTTGGTCGGGACTATTGGCGTCCCTTTTGACGCAGTTATGTTAAAGCGTAACTCTCGCCAAAATGCAACTTGGGTCTTTTTGTGAATGTACCTGAGTCAAACTTCAGTTTAAAAGCATATTTAGGACGGAATCGCCACTTTTAAGATTTACCGTATTCTCATTTTTGGGTCAAATGGCCTTCTGAATGGGAGTGCTAGCGGCACTTTGATGCTAGCCTCAAAATAGCTATTTTTAAAACACTAAGAAGGCTCGACACAACATGAGACTTTGCTCCAAGTATCACCAGGGGCTCTACACTTTAACGAAAGCGTTGACAGCATTGGTTGTGTACCCAGAATTTACTAAAAGAGAGGTTTTGAGCAACTCACTGTACTGTAGCTCTTGTTCTTCCGGTCTCCGTCTATCGAGCCAGTCAGAAATAGTCGAGGGAGGAGAGTAAAGATGGAAAGCTCCTAAAGCTTAGTTCCATAGAAATGCACGGATAATTCGTTGTTTTGTCGTTAGTGAAACACAATATTGACCTTGTAGTTGAAAAAGGAGCCTCATATAAGAATGACATTTCCTCCTATGGAGTCCGTTCGTTCGCATTCGGAGATCGCCTATTTTTGACTGGGAAAATGGCGGATAGGGTAAACAACAACTGCTAACGTGAGTTGCTCAAAACCTTTCTTTTTAGTAAACTCTGTGAACATGACCAATGTTGTCAATGCTTTCGTTAAGGTGTAGAGCCCCTGGTGAGACTTGGAGCAAAGTCTCATGTTATGTCGAGCCTTCTTAGCGTTTTAAAAATAGCTATTGTAAGGCTAGCATCAAAGTGCCCCTAGCACTCCCATTCAAAAGGCCATTTGACCGTAAAACGAGAATACAGTAAATCTTAAAAGTGGCGATTCCGTCCTAAATATGCTTTTAAACGAAAGTTTGACTAGAGTACATTCACAAAAAGACCCTAGGTTGAATTTTGGCGAGAGTTGCACTTTAAGGAAAAGGTCGTGGGTGGGCGTACGGTTCCGTGACACGCGGGAGGAACGTGTCGGTTAAAGAAAAAAAATTACTATAGCAAGCGTGACAAGCGGGACGCAAACCCTGGTCTCCTGGGTGAAAGTCCTGTGTTTGACCCATCCACCCCCCCAACCAACCTCCTTGCGTGGAAATTCGCCCTTACATACTACTCGCTAAATCCTATCTAACTGCTGCTCTCCCCGGTGCGTTACACAAACTTTTTTGTCACATCACACGCTGACAGCCACTGTCCAAACGTCCGTACTTTACGAGTTCGGAATGAGAACGGGCTGTCGCATGATAAACTCGCAGGTGCTGCTAATGCTGCTAATGGGTATGGTAGCTTTCCAGCCCCGGCAAGTTTGAAGAAGGAAACATGGAGGACCACACGTATTCAAAATCCAAATTTCAGGAACAGGAGTCTTCTTCTTCGCCCAGAAAAAGAAAAAGGAGATTGAAAAGAGCAAGAGACCGGCGTCATCATAAACAACAGAGTGAACATTGGAGCTGCCTTCCAAAGATGGAAAGACCTGATGAAGGAAAAGGGGATCGAAAGAGACGTCGATCGGCTACCGTAGCTGTAATACGTACTTTGAACTGCGCGGCGCGAGAGAGTTGATTGTGATATATGATCTCAACGCTAGATGGGAGAAATTCCCACACATGGGACCTTTTAAGGATAACGGTTAAATGTCTCTGTAATAATGTTTTGTTTTTTTTTCCCTTCCAGTTTCTACAGAGAGGCCTGTCCAGGTTAAAGTGGTTAAGGTGAAGAAATCTGACAAAGGGGACTTTTACAAACGACAGCAGACATGGGAGCTCCGGGATCTGACAGAAGTAGATGCCAAAGATGCAAGCAAGGTCAGACATAATGCATCTTTTACTTTTTTTCACCAATAACCTTGTTCAGTTGTCATAAATGTTCCTTTTCTTTCTTGTTTAGTGCTCATATACTCTTTTCTTTCTTTTTTTACTTTCATGGTTTAGGAAAATCCTGAGTTTGATCTTCACTTTGAGAAGGTGTACCGCTGGCTGGCCAGCAGTACAGCTGAAAAAAACTCCTTCATCTCGTGCATTTGGAAGCTGAACCAGCGATACCTGAGGAAGAAGGTGGAGTTTGTGAATGTCAGTTCTCAGCTGCTGGAAGGTGTGGAAACGCTCTATCCTTACTGTAGCCACCCCTGTGAGAGCATGCCTCTTTTCATGATTAGCTTATATTTGCTTTAAAAGGCTTGTCTCTTACTCTTAAACCAATAGTGCTGACCCTAGTGTGTATTGGTCATGTTTGAGGTAATTGAATTTAGCCCAGTAAGTGAGAATTTCTGCTGTTTTTTTTTTTGGTTTAATTTGATTATTAATGGTACGTTTAAAAAAACAAACAAAAAAAAACAATTCAACCTTTTTCTTTGTATCTTGGTTTGTGGTATGGTTTTCTGTGTTAAATTGTTCTTTATTCTCACTCTTCTCTCTTAAACTTTCTCTGGCCAGAACTTCCTAAAGCGGAAGGTTGGTAGGACTTAACTTCCCCCTCCTCACTCCTCTCCATTGTTATCTATCTCATGACCTTAAACCACCATTCTCATTAGAGACTCTCCCGCTCTTAAAGCTCCTTCTGTGTGAATTATCTGATGCTAAGTACAGATGGGCATGATTCATTTTTTCAATAATCCTAACACACATTTAGGTCATGTTTTTACCTCACTTTTAGCTGTTTTTACTTGTCCATTCCACCTTAATTCATGGGATTATTCGCTGAGGCGTTATTATGGATCCTACGTAACTTCTAGGCAAGTCCCGCCCTACGAAGCAGCCCGATTGGTTGGGGTTAGGGCTCCTGCACGCTGGCTGCGTGGCGTGTCCGTTTTTAATTTGGCTCCCATGTTAACAGGTTAGAGCTTGCACACTGCTTGCGTGACACACACGTCTCAGGCGCGGTTTGAGCCGCAGCGAAAACACATGCATGCTAGAAATAGAACCGACGCCTATTTTTTCACGTGACACGCAAACGTGTTGGAAGCGTTTCCAGGGAAAATAGAATACGAAAAGATGTTTATATGTCATTTTGACAAGAATACATTTAATAAATGACATTTTGACGTTTTGAAAGTCTCGAGGTTTTGAAACAAATGCCTGGCCAATAGTAGTGTGTGAATGCTATTGAAGGGCGTGTCCCTCCTAGAAGTTGCGTGGGTTCCATAATAACGCTTCACTGATGTGTTTATTAATTTACTCTGTATCTAATTTGACTGAAACTTGTAGCACATATTGTTTCTAATTGTTCCAGTGAAGTGCAGTTGTTGTACTTTTAAGGCCTTTTTTTATCTGCTAGAACAAATAGAGAAGTAAATTAAGCTCATGGT
This sequence comes from Zingel zingel, assembly GCA_023566125.1. NCBI lineage: Eukaryota > Metazoa > Chordata > Actinopteri > Perciformes > Percidae > Zingel > Zingel zingel. The sequence goes on from CM042322.1 coordinate 3,354,749, forward strand.
ACAGTAGCCATTTCAGATTGCAGGTAAAGCTCTTCCATCACTGGTGGTAAATAAGTACAGTTTATTTAAAACATGTTTTAAGACTCTTCTAAAAAATCCCATTCCCCATCACCAAAGGTATTTTTGTCCCGTAGTTTATTCTTACAGGGGGTGTGTAAAACCCGATGTGTTGGAAGATATCAGAATGTGTCTCCAACTTTGCATTTGTGCTCACGTCTTCAACCTACATTTCCATGTCTGTTTGTGGAATTAGAATCTGTGCCGAGTGGCGAGAGTCAGAGCGTTGCCGGGGGCGATGAAGACGCTCTGGACGACTACCAGGAGCTGAGCACCCGTGAAGAGCAGGACATTGAGGGCATGATGGAGATGTGCGAGTACGCCATCTCCAACGCCGAGGCTTTCGCCGAGCAGCTCTCCAGGGAGCTGCAGGTTCTAGACGGGGTGAGTAGAGCGACGGCTAAACTAAAGATAAAATGAATATAAGGTATAAAAAGTATTGTTCTGAGTAATGATATCATTTTGCCAGTCAACTTGGACAGCAATTTAAAGTTTTAAAAAACATAGAAACTACAGGTGGGAAGACAATGTATCGTGATTTCGTTTTGCGAAATTCTTTCGATATTTTTTATTATTTTTTTTTTACTAATGATTCACCTAAATATTTTCTGTTAATATGGTACCACCGACGGCAAGTACATAGGGCTGCATGATATGACCTAAAATCAAAGTCACAATTAATTGCACATTTTACCTCGATAACGATAAATGAATGATGATTAAAAAATGTTGTGATTCGCCGATGGACACTGCATTTTTTTGTAAAAAGTTTTAAAAAACATCTTTTGCATGATAAAAATGTAAAAAAAAAGCTATACAATATATGCTTTTAACAGCTAATTAACTTGTTAGTCCTAACAAGAGCCCGACCGATAAAGGATTTTTAAGGCCGATATTGATACAAATATTTGGTGATTTAAAAATCCGATATTCCGATATATCGGCCGATACATATTTAAAAACAAATCCAGAAACGCGTAACAAAACCTAAACAGATTTCCCTAACATTAGTTATTTGTAGGTATTTATGAGTCCTCACTAAAATAATATGATAATGCAGTTTGTTTTATTGTCACAACAGAACAGAGGAACATCAAAATATATTAAAGTTCTGATAAAATGTATGAAAATACAAACTTAAAGCGTAACTCTCGCCAAAATGCAACCTAGGGTCTTTTTGTGAATGTACCTGAGTCAAACTTTAGTTTAAAAGCATATTTAGGACGGAATCGCCACTTTTAAGATTTACTGTATTTTTTAACAACTCACCGTAGCTCTTGTTGTTTCCGACCGCTACCACTTCAGCAGTAAAAACGAGTCGATATCAAAACAAGTAGCCACAGATTTAGTATATCCCTTGTGTACCCGTGTAGTTAAGGTGTAGAGCCCCTGGTGAGACTTGGAGCAAAGTCTCATGTTGTGTCGAGCCTTCTTAGTGTTTTAAAAATAGCTATTGTAAGGCTAGCATCAAAGTGCCCCTAGCACTCCCATTCAAAAGGCCATTTGACTGAAAAACGAAAATACGGTAAATCTTAAAAGTGGCGATTCTGTCCTAAATATGCTTTTAAACAAAAGTTTGACTCGGTACATTCACAAAAAGACCCTAGGTTGCATTTTGGCGAGAGTTACGCTTTAAGATATGAAACTTGAAGTCCTTTTGAACAAAAACACAACAACAACAAAAATCTAAGTGTAGCCAACAGGGAGGCTGTAGAGCGCCCTCTGGTGGACAGACTATTCAACGCCAACACTCAGGACATGGTTGAAGGGGGTTTCGTCCCTTTTTATTTTATTTTTTAAATATTCATTTATCGGCCATTATAAATGCCTAATATCGACTGATAACATCGGCCCGCTGATATATTGGTCGGGCTCTAGTCCTAACTTTGAACCAGCAAGTTGCGTGTTAAACTCCTTTTTTTTCTGCTTGTGGAGAGCTACGTGACATGTGCGGTTTCAGGAAAGTGGCTGCGTGTTTCCGACAATGCACAAAACATAAACACCGGTACAAGCCTACAGCTGTCCACGGAGTGCGGAAAGTGTGTCAGAGCCTCCTGGACGGGTGAACTGAGACTCCATTTCCTGCTTGTTGGTTAACGGTTAATGATCAGTTAACATTTAATTTCATTGAGGCTGGCTGCCAAATAATCGCCACTTACTAGCTAATGAATTAGCCTGAGTTAAACGCTAACTATCAGTAAACAGAAAGTAGTGGCTGGTGTGTGTGTGTTTGTGCGTGTGTCGGGACTAAGGCATATCGTCCCAGCCCTGACAGAAACATTAATAATACCTTTTTCATTGTTTCTTACTTCAAGGCCAACATCCAGTCCATCATGGCGTCCGAGAAGCAGGTCAACATCCTGATGCAGCTGCTGGACGAGGCGCTGGGCGAGGTGGACACCATCGAGGGAAAGCTGAGCAGCTACGAGGAGATGCTCCAGAGCGTCAAGGAGCAAATGGACCAGATCTCCCAGAGCAACCGCCTCATCCAGATCAGCAACACCAACAACGTCAAACTGCTGGATGAGATCCAGTTCTTAGTGGTTAGGAAACACATTAGAATTTCTATTATTACTGAATGAGGTGGCACACTCAAGTGTCAAATGATTTTTCGACAGTTTGCGGAAAAAGTATTCGCCACCTTGATTTTCAGAATATGTTGCTGTGCATTAACGTATTTTAAAATGGAGATATTTGGGATTTTTTTTTTTTATTATTATTTTTGCCCGAGTTAAAGAACAAACTACAGCAAACTAATGTTCAATTTCAAATCATTCTGATGTAAATGCACAAAATATTCAAACAATCTGCTGGATGTGAAACCTTAAAACGATGCTAACTAGGTTTCTAGACTTGGTTTGATGACTGCGCTGGTCTCTCCTCATGTAGAACTACATGGACCTGTCAAAGGGACATGTCAGAGCCTTGCAGGAGGGAGACCTGACCTCTCCTAAAGGCATTGAGGCCTGCATCAATGCCTCCGAAGCTCTTCTGCAGTGCATGAACGTGGCCCTCCGACCAGGTTAGTTTACACATGTACTTGTTTGATCAACCAAATCAGTTGTTTCTCTCGGTCGGTCGAGCAACTCTCAGAAGTTGCACGTTTGGGAAAAATAAACAAGTTTCAAATGATCTTAGGTGTGCCTACAAGCAGATTTATACAATATCATACATTTCCCTAGCTTGTAAATGCCTTTCAGCATATAAAAGTGATGTATTTTTCCTTTCCATAGGCCACGACAAGCTGATGGCTGTGACCCAGCAACAGCTCCTGTTCGCTGAGCTGAGAGACACCTTCGCTCGCCGCCTCACCAATCACCTCAACAATGTGTTTGTTCACCAGGTAACGGGCACACTATACTTCCGAGTGTATAACTCTACTTTCTAAGTTGCAGTTTCAGGTGATGGGTTACATTGGAATATCCTTTTTAAAGGAGAAATCTGGCGCCAAATGAACCTAGGGGTTAATAACACAGTAGACCGTTCTCTGGGATATGTTTTCATGCTAATCGAATGTGACCAGCGCCACTCACAAATCCAGATAGGGTTGGAGATGAAAAGTTTAACTGACACGTAACCGCGATCAGCTTCATGGGAAATTAAGAATCAATGCCACCTGTCAACGCGCTGTATAGTGGGGGGGATGGAGGAGGGTCACCAAAGAGGCGTTTTCATCCGAGAGATGCTCTGATTGGTGGATAGGATATGGAGCAGGGGACTGACAGCGACATAACCAATCACACGATGACAGACGCTCCACTTAACCCAACTGCAATGTTTAATTTTAAATGAATGGAGCCTACTGGCAGTCTGGCGCACGTGGTTGCTCAGTATTTTCTGCGGGTGCTCGAGCTCTGGAGCACCCATGGTATCGGCGCCTATGGAAATATTAATGTTCAGAATATCGAGTACAGCGCCTTTAAAACTAGCTACACATTGACCAGCTACAACAGTAAAATGCTGCTTATACATTGTTGCATAACAATAATGCCATATATAACAATAATAATATATCTGTTACAAGGGACATTTTACTGCAGAATGAGTGTTTTTTGTTAATATTTGCTTTGAACTGTGCAGTGGTAAAAACCGTTATGGTTTTGTTTTAAAAGTTTGTGTTAGCTCGTAAAGACTCAGAGGCTACAAATGTTTTACTTTTACATACATCTTCAGGCAAAGACATTTTGCTCAATTTTCTAGCCAACGAAGTAGTTATTTTTTAGCAGATTTAAGAGGAAGACCTTTTGTAGTGCTCACGCCTTGCCATTGTGAGTCTGCAGCGCCAGGCAGTCTCTCCTGTTCCTTTTCCAGGCTGTGTCTCTCTCTCTCTCTCTCTCTCTCTCTCCCTCCCCCCTTCTCCCCCCTCCTCATGGACTTCCTGTTTATCTGGGACTCTCTTCCTGGGCTTCCTTGTGTCGTTTCCTTCTAGTTGTGTCCCTCCTATTCCTGACTCTCCCTGTTGCTCACTTTGAATCATCCCACTCTGCTCTCTGTCTCTGTGTCAGTTCAACCACTTCAGTCACTTCAAAATGACCATCCCTCAGTTCTATAGGTCCTCCTGTCTGTCGCTTCCAGTGAGTACCCTCACAGCAACCCCCACTTGCCCCCTCTTTTGCTAATGTTTGACCCTCTCACACCTCACTCCAACTTACTTACTTGTCATTACCTCAGAGACCTCAGACCTTCCATACCCTAACATAGCCTATTATTTATTGCATGGGATCACTTAACATCTTTCATTTGATCTCAAAGCTGGAGAAGCGTCGCTCATCTTTCTCGTCCAGACTATCTGCACTCAGCTGAGGGCTCTTTTTGTGTTTGAGTGCTAACTTGGCTTTGTTGCGAAAGGTCTCATATCATTAAAATCCTGTGCCTGTCTGCTCTGCGTGTGCATGTTACGTAGCACAAGCAGTAGATACTGAACAACATAACAATGAGGTGAAGTGAGGAGAACGTCAGTATGCCAGTAAGAGCTGTACTTTTTACTAAGTTTGTCAATAATTTGAGCTGAAGATGTGGTGGACTTTTGAGTTGAACAATGTGTTGTTTACTTTGGAATCATCTGGTTTGTATGGTAATTTGAGGTAACATATCCTATCCAGATGTTTGCGATAGGAAGATGAATATTCCTCGTGTTGAGAGAGTGTGTTTGTGTATGTATACAGAAATATGGAATGGGACTTAATATTAGGTGTGTCTATGCTAACTCTTACTTGAATGTATTAGTAATCGTCTCCCCTTGCTCTGTCATCCAGGGCCACGACCAGAGCTCCACCCTGGTGCAGCACACAGCCGAGATGAGCCTGCCCAAACACAGCCCCCTCCACAGGGACCTGCTGCGCTACGCCAAGCTCATGGAGTGGCTGAAGAACACCCACAGGGAGAAGTACGAGGGCCTGTCAAGGGTCAGTGCTGTTATCGGAGAGAACACATCTACAGGAATAGCAGAAATACACCTATGCGCTTTCTTGCCAAGAGTTAGATGAGAAGATTGATGCCACTGTGCAAAGGTGCTCTAAGCAATGTTGGGTGACGTTACGCCAACTACCCCCTAAACGGCGCAAAATATTTTTTGGTAGAAAAAAAACGCTATATAAAAAGTACAATACAGCGCTGCACCTGTTAACAACAACCTTGTAACTGAAAATACTTAAATGCTAGCCTACATTTCAAATGATTAGAATCCCCTAAATTCATTTATTATTATTATAGCATAATTATTTTAGGAATTATGCATTAAAAAAAATCCCACAAACTCCCTGCAGTACTCCAACTTATTCCTAGGGGTGTGAGTACCCCCATTTGAGATGGACTAGAAACTGGGCTGAAGAGCTTGTCCTAAGCTAAGTGTCTAGTGATTGTAGCTTCATATTTACTGTATCATATCTCAACATTAGGGCTGCACGATATGAGGAAAATATCTAATATGCGATTATGAAGAACTGCAATTATTTTGACTGATATTGCGATTGGAATATGATTCACGATATTGAAGGGAATGATCATGTTTGTATCATTATTCTCATTTTCATTGATTAATATTAAATCTTAAAAAATGGAAATGATTATAGAGTGATTTTTGCGAGGATCTGTACCAAACAAATATTTTTTCTTTAGTCTGTAGGATATGATTTGTAGGCCGGGACGTCTCTACAGCACCACAATACTTCATTGAGAATATTGTGATGCATATTTTGCCTTTAACAAATATTGCGCTCCTCTGCGATTTGGATATTGCACTAGTCCATATTGCAATTTCAATGAAATTGCGATTAATTGTGCAGCCGTACTTAACATCTAAACAAATCTCATCTCCTGTTTTCATTTAGACCTACGTTGACTACATGAGCAGATTGTATGAACGAGAAATCAAAGACTTCTTTGAGGTTGCCAAGATAAAGATGGCGGGTACAAGCAAGGAGGCCAAGGGCAAGTTCGGTAAGAGTTGTGATGCACATGCCTGTTGGAGCCATGAAGCATGCTTGTCTTAATATGTGTGTATTACTAGGATTTTCAAGTAACATCTGTTTTTGTCTTTTTCTCCCTCCAGTATTTGTATTGTACTGTCACACATAATTGAATGTAATATTCATGTATAAATAAGTCAATATATGTCACATCGGTTAACAAAAGCATACGTTTCCCAACTAATAATGTGTGCTTCGAAATAGTGCTGAAGTCCTGCCTTTTGTTTCACCTTTTTAGATGACGTCTCTTTTTACAAGGATCGTACATGTTGAATTCTCAAGTCTCTTTTGAATATTTAAAATCTGAAGAGGTCTTTTGGTTGAGCTTTGTTTTTGGCAGAATTATAGAACTGTTTTCTGCATAGTGTATCAGCTTTTCCTGCTGAAAACAAAAAATGTTTTCCAACTTTGTCTGAGCTACAAGCACACCTAAGCCGCTGCAGTGCACGTCAGCATATATGTTACTTTTGTACGTCTAACATCTAGCCTCACCCCGTCCCATGCTGCATGTTTTAAGCTCTAACTTGTCTCTGTCTTTGATGCCTGCCTTTCTAACTGGCTGCAGCCACGCTTCCGCGGAAAGAGAGTGCACTCAAACAGGAAACAGAAAGTAAGTATGACATTTGGATAGAGCTATTCCACTGTCAGTTACTCAATCTGCTTCTCACATAGCTGCACTAAAAGGAATCATTTGCTCAAAACCCTTCGCTACCCCGATACATAACACTTTTAAGCCCTGTTTGCACTAAGTCTTCACAATGCAGCTGAATGCATCATCACATATTCTGATTATATGAGAAATGCCTAAAAGAAAGCTAACCATCGATATCCATGTTATTTTTTTAATGATTAGACTGCAATTTATTGAATAGTGTGGTGATTGACTTTCAAAAGTTTGATTTCCTCTCACTGAACACATGACATTGAATCGCTGGATTTGTTGCGCTGCATTAGGCCTTCATGGCAGCTCTGGGAAGCTGACAGGCTCTACCTCAAGCCTGAACAAGCTGACAGTGCAGGGCTCCAACAGCCGGCGTTCCCAGTCTTCCTCACTGCTGGACATGGGCAACATGTCCGCCTCCGACCTGGACGTGGCTGACAGGACCAAGTTTGACAAGGTGACACTGCCACACATACATACGGAGATTTTTAAAAAAAAATTTTATCAACTATTAAATGTGAAATAGAAATAAAACTATGTGTATGCACGTTGCTCTGTATTGAGAGATTAATTGGGAGGGTGTTCGTTTTCGCAGATATTTGAGCAGGTCCTCAGTGAGCTGGAGCCTCTGTGTCTCGCAGAACAAGATTTCATCAGCAAGTTCTTCAAGCTGCAGCAGCACCCGACCGTTACGCCCCCTCTTGCTCAGGTAAATCTGTAAACCGATATCGGAAATAGCTGCGAAAAGGGGGATCATACGGTATGCCACCTACTGATGTGCAGTCATATGAAATTGTCTAATCCTTCACTTTACATTAATGGCTGTACTCGTGTGTGGTGGCATCTGAAGTTTGTTTTTTTTCTTGCCTGAAAGCGTGATATAATAAAGCAATAACAGGGTGCAGCATCATTCATGTATATGTCTGCAGATGTTTGTTTGGATTTGTCACATTTTATGTTTCTTGTCAGCCCGAAACAGAGGAAGCAGATGGAAGCATGCCGTCAAGAATGCCTCCCCAGGCTGAACACAGACACTCCATGTCATCTGAGTGAGTAGTTTCAAAGAATTTCTAATAAGGGGAGAAGTTCCACTCTCGGGATACTTCTGGCTTCTGAACTGGTTGCAGTTCCACCTTGATCCATATAGGGGGCGCTCACAGGCGAGTGCAGAATGGTGGTCAATAGAGCTATACCCCTCAAAATCCACTTTTCTCAGGATATAATTTTTTGTCTAGTAATTTCAATGTTGCATTCCAAAGGGGAGGCTAAGAGAATACACACTGCTGGGTGTTGGAGTTTTTTAAAGTGGCTTTTTTATTCTAAAAAGACTTTTAAACTGTCAATGACGTCATACACATATACGGCCAGAGATACTGCTTTACAGCAAGCTCTGAGTCACTTCCTTTGTTCTCTCGAGGCATCGACAACACAGCTGACAGGTTAGACTCTCCCTGTCAATACAACACAGCTGACAGGTTAGACTGTCCCTGTCAACAAAACACAGCTGACAGGTTAGACTCTCCCTGTCAATACAACACAGCTGACAGGTTAGACTCTCCCTGTCAACACAACACAGCTGACAGGTTAGACTCTCCCTGTCAACACAACACAGCTGACAGGTTAGACTCTCCCTGTCAATACATCACAGCTGACAGGTTAGACTTTCCTTGTCAACACAACACAGCTGACAGGTTAGACTCTCCCTGTCAACACAACACAGCTGACAGGTTAGACTCTCCCTGTCAATACATCACAGCTGACAGGTTAGACTCTCCTTGTCAACACAACACAGCTGACAGGTTAGACTCTCCCTGTCAACACAACACAGCTGACAGGTTAGACTCTCCCTGTCAATACAACACAGCTGACAGGTTAGGCTCTCCCTGTCAATACACATGCTAGAAAGAGTAGCTAATGTTTTAAAGACCACGCCGAAATATTCACTCTGACATTCTGGTTCTGCTTCGGATGCCGTCAAGCAGGATCTCTGGTCGTAATCAGTCCTTCACTGACCAATCGGCATTCATTAGCAGAATGCTAGCGTGTTACGGGCAACAACAACTCAATCTGTAAGAAATCAAAAGGACATAAGTACTCGTTCATTCAACTTTCGACCTTTAATCCATGTTGAACTTGCAAAAACTACAATCAAATCTGAGATTTCTCAACGACAATCAGGCGAAAGAGACAAATTTAGCCGTCTAGCTCCATAGAGTCCCATTCATTTTGCACTGGACCGCAATCACCCCCAGTGGAACTCTGGTGGAACTGCAACCAAATTTGGTACAATGGGGCTAAATAGGGAGTGAAATGGCTCTCCGTAGACCGGCTCTGGTAGTTTCACGTCGTGGGCTAACAGTTCTGCTGAAAATATAACCCATTTTCACTGCCAAAAAAGATTACAGTATTTATGTTTTCTATGAATCGCTCCCTTGTCCTTGTTTCACTTGTCTTCTTTTCCACCTCCCTTTCTGTCTTGTTCATTTCTTTTTTTCGGGATTGAAGGAAAGACATTGTGCGGCTGATGATGAATAAGATCTTCCAGAGCATCGAGACGGAGCTCAACAGTCTCATCGCTCTGGGCGACAAGATTGACAGCTTCAACTCTCTCTACATGCTGGTGAAGATGAGTCACCATGTGTGGACAGCTGAGAACGTTGACCCGGCCTCTTACCTCAGCACTACTTTGGGCAATGTGCTTGTCACTGTCAAGAGGAACTTTGACAAATGCATTGTGAGTAGAGGCCCAATGAGGAAAAAAATCTAGTCTTTGGAAAACAGATAAATTATGGTTAAGGTCTTATACAGTACATATTATGCTCTGAATTTAATACAATCTGTCTTTTTTTCTCATAGTCTGGTCAGATCAGACAGATGGAGGAAGTGAAGATTTCTAAGAAAAGCAAAGTTGGTATCCTGCTTTTTGTCACTGCATTTGAGGAGTTTGCCGAGCTGGCTGAAACAATCTTCCGTAATGCAGAGCGCCGAGGGGACCTGGATAAAGCTTACGTCAAACTTATCAGAGCTGTCTTCGTGAATGGTGAGACCGCTTGGTCAGCTTACCTATTGGCTATAGATGATCTGGTATTTTACGTGATGCCCGGAAACAAACATCTGAATACCGTTTGTCTTTTCAGTGGAGAAGGTAGCCAATGAAAGCCAGAAGACGCCACGGGACGTTGTGATGATGGAGAATTTCCACCACATCTTTTCCACACTGTCGCGTCTAAAGATCTCCTGCCTGGACGCAGAGAGGCGAGAGGCCAAACACAAATACACCGACCATCTGCAGTCCTATGTAATCAACTCTCTAGGCCAGCCTCTGGAAAAACTCAATGTAAGTTAGTGTATCTTTTGAGTTATAAAGTTCCTGGGCATGAGTAGAGATATGCAGCATGTGAGCATTTACCGCCTTTTTGTAATTCAGTGCATCATAGGTAAAGTGTTCTCTCCCTCCTCGCAGCATTTCTTTGAAGGAGTTGAGGCCCGTGTAGCTCAGGGCGTTCGTGAGGAGGAGGTGAGCTACCAGCTGGCCTTCAACAAACAAGAGCTGCGCAAAGTTATCAAAGAGTATCCTGGCAAAGAGGTGAAAAAGGGACTTGACAACCTTTACAAGAAGGTGGACAAACATCTGTGTGAAGAAGAAAGTCTGCTACAGGTGAGAAATGAAACGTTGAATGGTGCTCAGCTGGTCAGTAGGGTCTCGTTCCTCATCTTCTCTCTGAATACGGCCTCTTTATTTCTTAATGTTAAACAGTTATATTGTACATATTTGTGTCTGTATTTGTTTTGTTTATTTCATATTCATGTTTAATATGTTTACGTATGCACCAACAACCTAGGCAAATTTTCTGATTCTGAATTGTGAACTGTTGCCCTTGCTGATTTACTCCACCAGGTGGTGTGGCACTCCATGCAAGACGAGTTCATCCGTCAGTACAAGCACTTTGAAGATTTGATCGGCAGATGCTACCCTGGATCTGGAATCACCATGGACTTTACCATCCAGGACATGTTGGAGTACTTCTCCAGCATTGCTCAGTCCCATTAGTCTAGCTAGCTACTATGCACTTTGTAATAGTGATTCACTACTGCCTCACATTGGCTGATGATGGATGATGACACAAGCTACTCAATAACTGTATTGTTTTTTTTGTGTGTGTGCTGGTTTATTTCAATGAAAGGGATTTGTACATTGGACAGTGTGTGCGCCTGTTCCATTAGAGATCCAACAACGAATTGTTTGTGTTGTATTTTTATTATTTCTTTATGCCATATGTACATAATAAATTTGCTGCTGCCGACCCATTCAATGCTGTTGGATATTTGTAATTATTTTATTGTTGACACTAAATGTCAGTCTGTGACAGTTTTATACAGTATATGGTCTGTGCCTGTGCCGACTCCACCCTCCACCTTCTGTACGGACAACGCCGGCGAACAAAACACGCCTCCCCAGATGCTCCACTACGAGAGTGTCTCACTTCCATGGTGACGAATCCAAACTGGAGATCATCGGCGCTCTTTTCAAACCCCTTTACCGCGGAAACATGTTAACTCACGAGTTGTTGATTATTTAACTTTAACGAAGAACAAAATGTAATGTCACAAGTAAGGCAGTGCAAGTTATTGGACCAAGAGAGACATTAATGTCGGTGATGTAGAACCAAGTTGAAGATACTCAGGTTAGCTGTCAAGAAAGCAGTGTCCTTTTCAGCGAGGTAAGTTGAGGCAAACTGAGATTTAACGCTGGCTAGTTAATTGGTTAAGGTTAGCCAAATGGTGCTTGTTAATGCTACCTTTTATCGCTCCAGGTAGCTAGCTCAGTAGTTAAACATACATCATGCTATTATTGGCTTAGCTATTAGCCTGTAAGCTAACGTTAGCTACGTTATGTTAGCCAACGTTAAATAACGTCAACTAGCTAGCTGTAGGTTAGCAAACCTAACAGTAAGCTAGTCACTGTAACGTTACGTCACCCTCTTAACCCAACACACGTCTTAACACGTTTGTTTAGTTCACGTTACTTCTGTATTGAGCTACCTTACTAACTAAGTTAATGTAACCGTTGCCGTGTCGTGTAATGGTAACTTAACTAGCTAGTGCCACATCAGATCACAGCCATGAACAACAGCGCAGAGAGGAAATTCGTCAATTTGAGGAAGCGTCTGGATCAGCTGGGCTACCGCCACCCACTGGGAATAGAGTCACTGCCACTAGTGGAGAAACTATTCAGGTGAAACCTTTAATCCTTCTGCACCTGCTCTCATTTCATCCCAGCCAGCCAGTCAATTAAGAGTTGAGGAGATGTAGTTCAGACAGGTCTTCCTCTGTGTTACAGTGATCTGATCCATACAACAGAAAGCCTGCGCAATGCCAAACTGTCAGCAGGGAAAACTGAGAAAGAAAGTCGAAACGTTGATGCTCTTCTGGAGCCATACAGGGCAGAGAATGCCCGGGTGGTCAGGGAGAACAATGAGTTGCATCTTGAACTTCTCAAGCTGAAGGAGGAGAAGGATCGTGTCAGCAGAGGTAAGTTGTGATAACCAGTCCCCGTCTTGGTAGAAGCATGCTGCATGCTTATTCATTCACTGACGCTGATGAGAGTTACTCCTTAGGTATTGAAATTTGGTATTGAATGACCAGGCATTTTTTGATACTTTTAGAGGCAATTCAGTCGGTGGGTAAAAATGATTGAATTCGGTACCCAGCCCTATACTTGACCCACACACACACACAAAATGTTCATTAAATGATCAATTCATTAAAATCATGTCTTGTTTTAGAACTCAAGGCCCACGTCAGAAAACTGGACCACGAGACATCGGACCTAAAGTTTTTAAATAATCAGTATGTGCACAAAGTTCGCTGCTTGGAGAAAGATAGCAAGGCTAAAGCTGAGCGCATTCAACAGCTGCAGGAGAAGAACATGCAAGCTGTGGTGCAGACACCAGGTAATGCCACGGGTCTGACCTAAGCTCTATGACAACACACCGAAAGTAACATGTGACTTTGGTAGATTTTAAAGAACAACCAAAAATCCAATGTTAAACCATAGCTGAAGAATTGGATCTTCCTTTCTTCTCACGCACACTCACAGGTGGAAAGAAGCGCAGCATCCCCTTCAGACGTCAGAGAATGCAGATTGATGAGCTCATACCTTCCTCCTCTACGTCAGCTTATCCTGTGTCGCAGCCTGATGATCCGTATATAGCTGACCTACTCCAACTGGCAGACGGAAGGTTTGTTTTCTTTTGTGAGAAATGAACTGTATTAATGAGAGGTGGTAACTAGAGCTGTAATTGGGCCTTAAAAGTTCAGCCTGACAAGGACCGAGCCCAACAAGTACATTTTGATTGACAGCTTTTTAAAAGCCCGAACCCGTTTACAGCCCGACAGTATTCAAATGTGCGCATGCACACAGCTCTTTTGCCTTTTGTCAAGAATGAGTCATTTATACATTTTTTAACGTCATTTATTCATGACTAACGTAGGCTATAGGCCACTTGGAAGTTGAAACAAAGAAATTAAATAAGTCCTCCAGAGGCCAGCCTCTGTTTCACCTCCTCAGCATCCATTTTCGCGCTAATCGAAACGCATCACCTGACCGCTCATTTACCACGCGACCCGGAGCGCAAGCCCGAGCCCGGCCCGGCCCAAGCACGGCCCAAGACCGTGTAAAATTATAGAAATTAAGACCGAACCCATCGCGTTCGGGCAAAGAACTTCAGCTCTAGTGGTAACTACTCGACAGATGTGTTGGCTGAAGATGCTTGAATTTGCATTGCTGCTTCTGCGACTGTCTGACTCGCTTTCATTTTTATTTGTAGAATTCATGAGCTACAGGAAGACATCGTAAAAGTCAAACTAGACCTGGAAAATGCTCAAGAATGTATAAAACACTTGAATACACAGGTAAGACATTAATTAACAAGAAGTAATACTGTGACATGTTAAATGTTGTTAAAGACGTGACGAGATGTTGCTTCATTTCCTGAACGCTTCTTTTAGGTGGAGGAGAGGGACAAAGAGATCGAGCGGATGAATCGTGCTCTTCACGGAGGACGGCCTTACGATGTCATCTCCCTCGAAGCTCAGAACATCAGCAACGAGAAAGTGATCTCCCATCTTAACCTTCAGGCAAGTCACATGGGATATTTACCAACAGAGTGGTCAGCTTGGTCTTGAGCCCAGTTCCTCTGGAAGAATCAAGCGATCTGCATGGTTTCTAGTAGCTAGTGCTGGAATGTAATTAAGTACATTTACTCAAGTACTCTACTTAAGTTCAAATTTGAGGTACTTTACTTGAGTCTTTTCATGTGACTTTCTACTTCTACTCACTTTATTTCAGAGAGAAATATTATACTTTTTAATCCACTACATTAATCTGACAGCTTTAGTTACTTTACAAATTAATAAAATTACTTTACAAAGTAATATTTTACACACAAAACACATGTAATATGATGTTTTATTATAAATGAAACTACCCAACAATATAACTGCCTACAGGTGCAGCTGAAATGATTAGACCATTAAACACTTTACATGTAACAGTATTTTTACAGTGTGGTATTAGTACTTGTACTTAAGGAAAGGATCTGAATACTTCTTGCACCACTGCTAGTAGCCACGCTCCTGTATTTTGACCCCTAGCTGCTGCTTTGTGTTCTGCAGATTGAATACCTACAGGAGGCCAACAGGACACTGGATCAGAAGGTAGCGGGACTGCAGCAGAAGAAGAAGGATGCCTCCACCGAAGTGGCCAATCTTTCTTTAAAGAACCTGGAACTGTGTGAAGAGCTGACGCACATAGACGACCTCGCGAAGCGGCTGGAGATGGACAAGGAGCACGTGCTGGAAACTGCTGACATGGAAATGCAAGAAACGAAAGTAAGAATACGAGAAAGCAGGAAGGAGTTGCCTGCGTGAAAGGCAACACCATCTGAAGTAGTACAGTGAAAACAAACCTTAAACCTGAAATCTTTTTTTCTCAACAGAAAGAAATTCAAAGGCAACAGACAATTATTGAAGACTTGGAGAACATTATAACACAAATAAGAAGGGTATGTACAGTAAATGCTCAGTATTTTTCCTTTTATTGGAATACTACAGACTTGTTGTACTGTATATAACTGACATTCGTTCGTGAACATTAGCTGCTGGGTCTTGCAAAAATCTGTCCTGTGTTATAATTACACAAGTGAAAAACATCATCTGTTGGAAATGACATGCATTCAGGAGCAATCTGAAGGTGATTTTGAAAAAGACCGTCTCAGAGACCAGCTGGTGGAGCTCAAAGAGCAGAATGAGAAAATGGAGGGACTTGTGAATTTCCTGGAGGAGGAGAAAATCAGGCTGCAGGACAAAATGGAGAAAATGATGGCTGCTGGTAAGCCACTGTCAAAAACCTATTATTGTAGCAGCTTTACATTGTTGACATTAGTGTGTTACTGACTCGTTGCTGTTTCCTAGACAAAAGCCTGGTGCTAGAGTTGGAGGCCATTCGGGCTAAACACGGGGTTTGTGGAAGGGAACGCTCCCCATCGCGGCTGGATGCATTCGTCAAGAGTCTAGAGGAGGAGAGGGATCACTATCGCCACGAGGCCGAGCGCTACAAAAGAGCCAGAGGGGCCGGTGGCCATGATTCAAGCCCCATTCGTAGTCCAAGCAGGGGCAGGAGTCCGCCCAAAGGGAGGGTAAGTGACGACTAGCATTGGGTACCGAAACCCGGTTGCACTATGGAACCGGTTCCTACCGACCGGTAGGAATCGGACCGGATTGGAACGCAAATTTCCATTCCTCATTTCGGTTCCACTTATTGTGTCGACAAATATTTTTCCTCTGTCGCTCCAAAACAGACGGAGATATATATATATATATATATATATATATATATATATATATATATATATATATATATATATATATATATATATATATATATATATATATATATATATATATATATATCACACACTTTCTCTGTAGTCTACCGTTAGCCAACTACCGTAAATGTAGGCTACTTTTAAAATGCCATATTTCCCCTCTGGGCTCACCAAAACGGACGTAAAAGCATATTACGGCTACCACATCTATAAAAGAGCCTTTCTTTGACGTCATTTTCCAGTTTTTCAAGAATCTGTTTAGGAATCAGAATCGGTTTAAAAGTACCGGTACCCAACGATACCTAACCCTAGTGAAGCAAAAAATCATCATGGTTACGATTTTAACAGATTTTTTTTTATTTTTTTAGATGATCCTCATTAGGGCTGTGCGATCACAAATAACGGATACATGGAGAAAAGCGATTATATGGCACGTCATTACATTTTGCAAGTAAACTCTTATTTTGTCTTGTGTTCTGAATGAGAAAAAAAGTTCAAACGGGAAAAGTATTAAGGGAGATTCCACAGTTCAAGGGGGTTTCACTGTTGATTTGTTGAATTGTTTTACTGTTTAGTTTTTTTATTTAGTAATTGCAACATCTTTCCAAAAGTCAATGAGTAATCGTGTAATAGTCGTGATTTCAATATTGACCAAAATAGTCGTGATTAAGATTGTTTCCATAATGGCGCAGCCCTAATCCTCATGCAACTGTTGCAAAAACAGTTTATAACGGCCTCTAATTTTCAGGGAGGTGTTGCTGAGCCAGAAGTGCTTCGATTAGTGAAGGAAAGAGATGAGCTTCGGGCTGCTCTGCTGGACTTTGAGAAGCACATGGAGGACATCCAGAACAACGTGAAGGCTCTCAGCTCTGAGAGAGACTATTTCAAAACGCTGTTTAAACAAGTGAGTTCTAGAAACGTTATTTCCACCAGGTGGAAACTTCAGATTTTTACACTTTTTAAGGGAACAAATGTTTTTCTTTCACTCAGGCTCAAGAGGACTTAAAGCTGGCCCGGGACTCTGATATGACCGCTGACCTCACGAAACTGAAGGAGGAGATCAAACAGGCTGACGTCAGTATGCAGCAGATGGCCGCTGAAAGAGACACACTGATGGAGAGATTAAAGGTTAGTTCCTCTCATTGTGTACATTATTATTAGTGAGGCTGTGACCGAGGCTGTTATTGATTATGTCCGTCAGTGTTTAGTTTTAGTTAGCATGCTGACTGTAATAATGTCAATATGATGAGTCCTTTCGAGTTTAGCATATTTTTTTTATTGGCTAAAATTTAGATCTGCAGTGAATAGTCAATAAATCGATAATTTTTTCACGCAACAATTCAATGTGAATATTGCCTGGTTTTATGTTACAGTTGAGTAATAATTGAATATCATTGGGTTTTAGACCGTTGGTTGGACAAAACAAGAAGACATCATCTTGTTTTTGTGTGTTATTGTCCCCGTATTTTAAATGGCTAATCGGTGAATTGAAAACAATCTGGAGATCAATTGATAAAGAAAATAATCATTGGTTACAGCATCTCTTGAATTAGAAACCACATTGGTATATTGTAAACCTGGAATGTGTTTGAGCCTAACACACACACACAAACGTTTTCCAGGTCGCCCAGACTTCAGCTGTCGCAGACAGACAGGGAGAGGAGAGGAGGATTCTTGACCTGGAGAATGCCGTTAAGAGTGTAAGCCTGATGGATGTAAAAAAACAATAAAAATAAATGTTCAAACGTGTGCTCACAATGTCTGACCCAGGACACAGTAAATATGTAATGATCACCACTGTAACTTTGATCCTAAAATGGTATTTGTGTTGCTGTGTCTTTTTTTTGGGGGGTGTAGTTGGAGCGGGAGAGACTGGACCTGCGGTCACAGGTGTGTCTGCTGAAGGAGAACAGGGCGGCCGTGGAGGAGGAGCTGAAGGTCCGCTGTGCTGCTCTGGTGCACAATGCAGAGGAGGTTTCCCATCAGAGGACTGAGTCTAATGCTCTCAGGTTGGTGCGGAAAAAATGTCAAAATAAAATGTTCGAAAATGAATAATAAGACTATGAAACAATGGTGTGTAATGTCTATCTGCAGTATCCACTTACACTGCTGGGCCTTTGGCCCCATTATTCTACCGCCAAAAGGTGTGTTAGGGCTCCTGCACGCTGGTTGCGTGGCGACTGCGTGGAATTTTCTGTCTTTACACACCAGAAACGTGTCTGACGAGGTCCTGCTGCTGCTAGCCTTGTCTGTACACATGTATGTTTCCCATTGATGAAATAATGGCGTGTTCTTCAACTTTATTTTGTCAATATTGTTTTGTTAAACATAAATATATACTGATTTGATTACAGCAAAGACAACGTCAGCAGTATTGACGGCAAAATAGGCTACAGAATATTTCGTTCTGTGGGTGCAAAATTTGAAAATCGATTAAAACGAAATGTTTTTAATTACATTTATATCTGCATTTATGTCAAAACCTAGAGACTTTCAAACATCAAAATGTCATTTATTAAATGTATTCATGTCAAAATGACAAACATCTTTTTGTATTCTATTTTGCCTGGAAACGCTTCCAACACGCTTGCGTGTCGCGTGAAAAATAGGCGTCGGTTCTATTTCTAGCATGCACATGTCACGCAGGCAGTTTGCAATCTCTAACCTGTTAACATGGGAGCCGAAATAAAAACGGACACGCCACACAGCTGACACGCTCACGCCACGCAGGCAGCGTGCAGGAGGCCTTAGTCATATTCTGAACTGAAAATGATCAGAGGTTGTCGTCTGTCGGCAGGCTGCTGCAGGAGCAGATGGAGCAGTCACTGTCTGATACCCAACACAGGCTGTCTGTGAAGATGAATGAGCTGTATGCTGCCCGGGAGCAGATTGAGAAACTGGAAGAGACAATAGGTAAATATTTGTGTATTTTATGAGGTTCAGGATGGACTGCCACAGTTGGTGTTGTATTGTTGTTGTTCTTCTGTGTGGTTTTTTTCCTGCCACTGTTTACCTGATTTTTGTTTTGTCTGACAGGGGAGCTGAGTCAGAAGGGCTCCAAGCACAAGGAGGAAGTGGCTGTTCTTCAGAAGTCCATCTCTGCTTTGGATAGAGAGAAAGATGCTCTGCAAGACGAGGTGGATCTAAAGACTGAAAAACTGGTTGTTGTTCAGGAGGAGCTGTCTAGAAAGGTAGCCACGACCAACAAACCTCATACGATTACAGTCTTTGTTAAAGGATAGGTTCAAGTCTGTCAAAACAATACTCACATGCCCTTATGTGCATTTAAAATATTGGCTTCTGGAATCATACCTCCTCTTCATACTAGCCATGAAAAACTCCCCTCCTAAAGCAATTCCAAAGTACAGTAAGTAAGGGACAAGATTCACAGACATCTTTAGTTAATATGAGGCCTCAGCAGGCGTCGGAAGTCAAATCAAGTCAGCTATCTTTAGTTACAGCATTTTTAGTACGAAATTCACCCAGGGAATCTTGAGCTAAAAATGACCCTAACCTGGGAAGAAATCCACTTGGTTTGATTAATTTAGACTTGATTTTAAAATCAAATAAACATTCATATTTTTGCATGGAACAAGGACTGGATTTGGTCCCCCGTCACTTATATTGGAGGACATTGAGGGATCTCTTCACGGCCAATATGGACGGGAGGAGTGATTACAAAGACTAGTAACTCCTTCAGTGCACATATAGACAAGTAAGTATTGTATTAACATCATCATTTGACTTCTTTCTACTCCTTTTTGAAGATGGGAACCCTTATTTAAATCATTTACAATCATTTTGGAAGATTGTGCTGAAATGTACGTTTTATTTTAACATGATCAAAATAAACTAAACTGAATGAATTTGAAAGGGATGAGTTGTTCTAAGAGTATTGATGAGGCATAATTATTTGGTATTTACACAGGAACAGACCCTTAAAGATGTGAGAGTCACAGTCATAAACATGGACAACTCCCTAGCGTGAGTATTGTGCTCTCAAAGTTCTGCGTTGGTTTTTAACACAGCTAAATGTCACAATGAAAGTCTCCAACAAGAAATCACGAGCCCCCCCCCACCCCCCTTCAATAAGCTGCTGTGTTAATATGTGATCCTTGCAGTCAGCTGCAGGGGGCGTTAAACAGCCGAGAGAGGGAGATAACCAGCCTGAGGAGGCAGCTGGATGCTTGTCAGGAGGAGCTGGCTGGACTCAGGAGAGACAAAGAAATCACAATCCGAGAGAACCGGAGGCTGCAAGATGACCTGGCTACAATGACCAGAGAGAACCAAGTGTGTAATAAATAGTCTGAAGTTGTTTCTTCTGTGTCATTTTGGAAGGTAACAACGCAGAAATAACAGCAGCATCCGTTGTGTTTGTGCAGGCGGTTCATGTTGAGATGGAGGAGGCGTTGCATGAGAGGGATGAGCTGAAGTTGAGGGTCCACTCTTACATTTCTGAAGTGTCGAGAATAGAGAAACTGATGGCCACAAAGGCAAGAGAAAACTATCCTCCTCTATATAGTAGCTACTGTCATGCTATACACCCTCTCCTGTCCGCAAGCTGACTGCTAGGTGTTGACCCACAGGAGCAGGAGAACAGGGACTTGCTGGAGCGTTTCAGGATGGCCCACTCTGGGGTGGAGGAGCGGGAGCAGAGGTTGCAGCAGGCTGAAGGCCTCAATAACTCCATCCGCATGGAGCTGCTCTCTTCAGACTCGGAACGCAGAAACCTTCTGGATACTGTCGGCCACCAGGGGAGAGAAATCCAACAGGTGAGATCTGGGATGGAATAAGCAGCTGAGACATCTAGGATAAGGGAATTGTTGAAATTCAAGATTCACCCAGTTACTTGTCTAGGGACATGATTGAAATTGATTTTCCAAACGCTAATGTTACCAATCACACTGACAACATAATGAGATGTATCTCTCATGGCTCAACTGAGGTAATTAAGAACTTATGGAGATTGATTTCTCAAGAAAAAAACTGAAAATGTAGCTGTATCTTTTAAAATAACTGAGGTTTTAACAACCCTGCCTGATGAAGTTGGGGTTTAACCCCGCCACAGACCAAATGACTAAAGCTGCAGACACACAGACCAGATGGCCGACCCTCGGCAGAAAAGGCAGTTGTGCTGATCAGTCTCTCAGAGTTGGTCAAAAAAGTGCCTCGGAACACACCAAAGCGACGAGACGTAATACGTCTCCATAACAGCAGGCGCCGCCAATCTGTATTGTCGCCCAAAAATAAAAACCGCCAGCTGATTGGACGATTGCGTCACGTGGTTCTGGTTTCTCCGGAAATTCAAAGACAGACTGTCATGGCGGCTCGTTCAGAATACAATCTCATATTGTACTAAAATAGTTCACCGAAACGTGTTTCTGAAAACATTTTAAGAGAGAAATAGGCTGTGCAGTTTCTGACTCTGTCATTTCAGATCAACAAAGGTCAGTTTAAAAGATTTTCGTCAGATTTTGAGAGACTCTAGTCACGCTCATTCCGCTCCCCGTTTCCGGGTTAGCACTCCACCAATCAGATGGGTCATTTGAGTCCGACTGCCGGCAGTGCCTGCCCCGCCGATTTATACATGTCAAATCGACAAAAATGAAGGCCAACGGCCCCTCGGACGGACAACGGCACGGAACACACTGAACAGACTCGAGTCACTGACCTCGCCAGACTGTCCAACGGCCGATTATCGTCTCGGTGTGTCCGTGCCTTTAAGCAGACCAATTTGGACAGCATGGTAAACGCAGACCAAATCCGAGTGGCTTCAAACCCACAGAGGGTAGAATGTGGGAGCGGGTTATTCAAAATGAGTGGTACAAATGGGTTTGGTATACTGTAAAAGAGATGACATCTAGTGAATGTATAGTTTGTGCTGAAGCCCCAATGTAATATATAGAGATGCACCGATAGACCGGCCGGTGACCGGAATTGGCCGGTTTTCACGTGCTCGGCCATGACCGGCGACCAGCAGGTCAGTCTGACATATGCCGATTTCATGCCGGTCAATGCTACAATTAACTGACAACAGAAGTTATACGAGTTACAGTTCTCAAGTACGCACGCACGCGACAGCACAGTCTCTTTTTCCTTTCTCTCAACTTTTCCGCCGTGTGTCGCACGTGTCCGCGCTATTCTCGCACACGTAGGGAATCTCGTGAATTAACCTGCAACATGTCAGCTGTTTGGAAATTCTTCAGCGTGTGTGCAGAAGATAACAAGTTTGCAATATGCAACACCTGCAAGGAAAGAGTAGGACGTGGAGGGATGACACCAAAAACCAAAATCACATTTGTTTTAGTTGGATATTGGATGTGAAAAGACATTGCACTTTAGATGTGTGTGAATTTCCCACACCAGGAGTAATTTATATAGTTCTATTTTATAGTGATCCATTATCTGTTCAAAAAATTGCCTATGTTCTGTACAAAATGTTCTATTAAAGAAAAGATAGAAAATAAATATTTGTGTGTGCTGTAAAGTGGTTAGAAAAAATGGAATCAGCTAAAATCGGTATCGGCTGGCCTAACTCAAAGAAAATCGGAATCGGCCTAGGAAGTTGTAATCGGTGCATCTCTAGTAATATAGACTGTAAAAAGAGTGTAATGAAGGTAATTCTAAACCCATATTAAGAGCATCCAGAATTTTGTGGCATCCAACGTTGGTTAATTTATGGTTCTCAAACCATTCTTTACATACCGTGAATCATGTGCAGATTTTCAACATCTCAAAATGAGGCCCCCTCAGACTATAAAATATACACAACAGCAGTAGTGTCAGAGTGCTTTGCTAGTGAAGGGTTTGTTAGTATTTAGGGGACTTAAGCAACACTACGGTGAACTGTAAAATAACATGGGTATTATCTTGGTTTCCACATGCCAATATGACGCCCAGTTTCATAACTACACCTGTGTGGTACGAGAACCCAGATGGGGACGTGTACGTATTTCTAAGGTCTACTATAATTGTAGAAGTAGTATGCTACAATGTGAGATTGTACTGGACAGTAAAACATTCAGAGGTGTTAATTTTCACTCTGCTGTTTCCCAAGCATGTGCAGGCCCTGCAGGCTTATGAGGCCCAGGTATCGTCACTGGTGCGTGGGATGTCCCGACTAGAGGAGGAGCTACACAAAGCACAGGAGGAGAAGGCCACGCTCCTCGCGGATCTGGCATCCGTCAGGGAGCTGTGTGTCAAACTGGACTCTGGCAAGGAGCTCACTGCACGCCAGCTCACCTCCAGGAGCATGGACCTAGAGAGGGTGAAGCGCTCATATTATGCTTTTTGGTGTTTTCCCTTTCCTTTGTGTTATGTCTTTTTTTGTGCATGTAATAGGCTTCCAAAGTGAAAAAGCCCAAAGTCCATCCCAAAGGGACTTCTCCAACAGAAAACACTGTTCACAAACTGCTCCAAACAGCTCTATTGTAGTCCAGCCTTTACTTCAGAGGCAAACGTGGTCACTTTGTAACACGTTATAATGCTAGCCTAGACTTTCCGCAAGGTTGTGCGTATGGGAGTGTCACTGAAAGGGCTCATTTGTGTGATGTTGTGTTCTTTAACCCGCCCTAATGTAGCACAAGTAAACTTTATACTTCACAGTTATTGTTTTCTGTCATATCGTGTATAGATCTCGACGTTTCCGACCGCACTTAAATGCAGCTTCCTTTCACAGAAAGAAAAGAGACAGACGGACTGGGCTGTTCAGTGCTTGTGTTTGGTGTTTTAAAACTTTCTGGTGGCAGCGATAGAGGCAGTGATGTTTTCCGTTTACTGTACGGGACTCTCACACTGCCTCAAAACCAACTGAAAAATCTGATTGCCGGTTACATGATTGGCCACCGCAGCGTGACATGGGGTTACGTTTCTCCAAAAATGTAGTCGGCCTCAAGTTTTCAGCCTAAACGCACTACCTCCATTCAAAATGAATGGAAAGACGTGTGGTTTCGATGCACCGTCTGATGGCTGATGCAGGCAGTGTGAACACAAGCTTACTTTTCCTTAACTTCGCTGTGAACTGGTTGCAGCCAGCTGTAGGTCATACTGTGAATATAGGCGAGCAGCAGCAGTTAATCATGCTTTCTGTAAATGAAGTCTGAATGTTTTCTAGGTGACAGGAGAACTGGAGGATGTTCGGTCAGAGGCAGAGCTACTTAAGAAACAACTGGCCAGTGAGAGGCTGACCGTCCGTAACCTCGAGACGCTTCTTTCCACTAATCGGCACAAGGAGTTCCAAACCCACCTGACAGCCAGTGAGAAAGAGTCGGAGCTGAAGGTCCTACGTGATAGGCTGACCCTGGCTGACAGCAAAACGTAAACAAAACCAGTTCAATATGTTTGCTTGAACTGCAAGACTTAAATAAATGCCTTCTTTTTTTTGTTCAAATGATGTGACTATGATTTGTTTGCGTGTGTAAATACACTCAGTGCGGAGCATGCCAGGGAGGTGTCGCAGCTCCGCGGCAAAGTCTCTCAGCTGCAGACAGAGATGGACGTTCTAAAAAGACAGTTGATCACTGAGCGCTTTGAACGGTGAGCTGACTTTTTAACTCTTACCCCCGAGCACAGAAATCAATGAATGCAGTGGAACCAAAGATGGAAGTTTGGCACAAATTAGGTCTGTCAGTATATTATGGTAGTTTTTCACTTGGCTGCAAAGACATGTTCACGTTTTGATCTTGTGAAGTAGCATATCATCAGGATGTTGGAGACGTTACTGAAAATGTCCCATTTACTGTGGAACCAATGACTCCTTTTTTTTCTTATGACTCAAACAACTTAATTATCAGAGTTGTTACAGTAATCTACAAGTACGTATAGCTTCAATACATGTAGCATGTAACAACACGGTAGAGGCACAATCAATACATTCTGTGAATGTCTAATTGTCTCTCTGTCCTCAGTGAAAGGGCAGTTCAGGAGATGCGCAGACAGGGTGTGTCGTTCTCTTCCCTGCAGAGTTTGTCGTCCCTCGACATCTCCTCCGGTTCTCATCACACCTCCCCAGAACGCTCCATCTTACGAGCTCTGAACCGCTCCACTGATAAGTCAGCAGACAAGTAAGGCTTTGGACATGAAAATGATACAGCTATTTTGAGGGCTTTAGATTTTCAATCCAGGATTTTAGCCGGTTATTTTATTTATATATATATATATATATATATATATATATATATATATATATATATATATATATATATAAAGTACAGCTTTTGGATAAAACCAAAAATGATGAAAAAATAATCCCTCTTCCTTATTTCACCAAAAACTTCAAATCTTTTTTCTTTCTCTTTTCAGAAGTGTGAGCTTCAGGGATTAACGACCAGAGAGCCAGACAAAAAAAAGGATTTGATGAGTGAGTCAGAAACCACTAGAAGCCTGTGCTTGAAGTTTTGAGTCTGCACACGAATTGTAAAAAATCTGCCAAAATCTTGGCATTAATTAGCCTGTAGCATACCTTAGTGCACCCCTTTCCAGCCTCAGGTACTCACTTACTACAACCAATGACAGTGCTAACATTCAAACAAAATACATTTTTTTTTATATCCAAATTCACATTGCCTCCACTAACATAACTGGATGCAAAGTGTCCTCTCTGTCAGTACGTTAGTCGTTGATAAAATTAGGATGCAGCTTTGAGAAAAAGTTGGTGCCTCTGAAAGGAATTAGTCCCTCAGCAACTATAACCTCATACATGTAGCAAAAGAAGTATTCGTTCAACCCTGTGGTTATGTGTATTATGCTTTTATGTTAGTTTTTTTTTTTTTAATGATGTTTAAATTATTAAATTATTCATAAAATAAAGTGATACAAAATTACAGAAATTGCAGTGATGTACATCACCAAACTTGACCTGTTTTATTACAAAGTAAATAGGAAAGATGGGAGACGTATGAGGAGGAAAGGCTGTGACATGAAACAAAGGCCGCTTTTCCACCCGGTAATAAAATCCAATCCGAGTGATCCGATCACAAGTGGACAGCTCTTAGTACATGTGTTGACACCTGGCAGCAGAATGTGTCTCCAAATGCATCTTGAGTGACCACTTGTGATCGGATCTCACTTTCCCGCTCTACGTGCAAACAAACATGTACATAATTTCCGTTCGCACATACCGGTAGACTGGTTGTGAGCGTGTGTGTATTCATTTCAGCTGTTACTCTCACATCAATCATAGCTTAGAAACATGTGATGAGTAATGATAAAGCGCTGCCTACAGTCTAACGCATGCGCCACGGGTGCATTCCCACCTGTACTTCAAGCTGTCCACTTGTGATCGGATCAGTCAGATCGAATTTTAATACCAGTTGGGAATGGGCTCAAACTCTCACAAGCTTGATTTTAAACCCCACAAACCCATGAGTACAGTAAATAACTACATTTGTGTTTTAGCCTGCTAAACCACTGAATGCCCACAAAAGCTATTAACCCTTTACTTTCTCCAATGTGTAGATGAAGATACAAGAAAAATACAAAGCTTGGTCTTGCAACCTTATATATATATATATATATATATATATATATATATATATATATATATATATATATATATATATATATATATATATATATATATATATATATATATATATATATATATAAAAATATATATATATATAAAAAAATATATATATATAAATATATATATATATATATATATATATATAAATATATAAATATATATATATATATATATATATATATATATATATATATATATACACACACTGAATTGGTTCATTTACTGTAACAGTGCATGATTGGAACATGTACAAACACAAAGTGATTTTCTTTTGTCTTCAGCTGATTTCAAGCTTTAGTGGTTTTGTAGTCAAAGTCACCATCTTTCCAATAATCAGCATTTTGCAATATATATATATATTTTTGAACATCTCAAGTAAAAATGTGTAACAGCTATCAAAATACTGTTTGCTCCCTAGGAATAAAAATAGTAAAAAAATCATTCTCTATAAAAAATATTCTCTGAACTATAAAACACAAAGCACGTTTAATGCCGGCAGTGTTCAGTGGTTGTGTTGGGGAGAGGATAAGCGTAGAGGGAAAAGTCTAAAATGTACTTGGGTAGGAGTTCCCTCAGTAGCTTCTGTGGTATGGTGCACAGGTAATAGTGTAACGTCTCTGTGGTGACCGGCTTGTACCACGTTTGCCTTTCTGGGAAGTGAACATGAGGAGGCGCTCCAATCCTCTGGAGCACAAACTCTGAATCACTTTCAAGGTGCTCGTAGGAGCCGATGAAGTCATAGGACACAGCACAGGGTTGGCACAAGTTGTACACCGGCATCCAGTGCTCGTTCATGCGCTCCACATCCTCGTCCAACAAGTAATGGACAAACTCTGCAAATGTCACATCATCTCCTGTTACAGATGCATCCTTGGCGCGGCCTTTTCGGTACCGCTTTACGATCTCCACACCGTACTTTTTCTGGTAGGACTCTATCTCTCCAAACTTGTTCCTGTATGCAGAAAGCAAGCGCTCCATTGGCTCCCGCACAAACATGAACTTGAAGTAGTGCTTGAGGCGGTGGCGGATCTCCTCAGGTTTAAAAGAGGAC
Organism: Zingel zingel; assembly: GCA_023566125.1. NCBI lineage: Eukaryota > Metazoa > Chordata > Actinopteri > Perciformes > Percidae > Zingel > Zingel zingel. The sequence goes on from CM042322.1 coordinate 3,382,398, forward strand.
AAAAACAGCAGGTCGCTGCGGTGGTCCATCTTGATGTTGACGTCAACGTTCTCCAGAGCTCCGTTCAGAACCTTCAGGACCCTCTTCCAGTTGGAGCAGGCCACCTTGGGGACGTAGCAGTAGAGGAAGTGGTACTGATCGTTCACCAGGATGTGCTGCAGCAGCGTCTTCCTCTGCAGGGGGCTCAGGGACCAAATGCCGTGGGGCATGTTCTTCTGGCTGCACACGGTCCTGATGGTCCGGTTACGGATCTCCTGGAGGATCTAAATGGGAACACAAATCTGACTTTTAAGGTGCATTCCACCAATTTTACACATTTCTATCAGATGACTAGTCATGGTTTGTATTACTCAGCCTGTGAAAACAGCTGTATAACATCAAGTCAAGAAAATCACCCTGTCATTTACCAAGCAGAGAGGGTTTAATGAAAAGACTAGCAAGTTGCATGATAAATATTTCAGCCTCTGCTGATTCAATTTTGACCATTCTTGGTCTTGGTCATGCCCAAAAGTCTTTTGGGCATCCCCCAACATTATGCTAGTGTTATACTGAACGACTGGACTGCCCCTTTTTAAAAGAGCAGATGTTTGTAAAAAGGCAAGTTATATAAAATCAAAACAATATGGCCTGCACACTTCTTTAGGGGTTGCATCGGACCATGTTGTCTTTTGACCCTGCCTTTAAATCTTTCAGGTTTGTTTTTAAGAACACTACATTAAGATGACAAAATGTACATATGTGGGTTTTTAACAAACCAGAACGTTTTAGATTATATTTTGCGTTTGTGGTTTTCCCTTTGACTACCAACTGAAAGTCATTTTTTACCCACTTCAACAATCGATCCAACTACCGATATGGCTGTAGAGCCTTTAATCCTACAGATTATGCCACAGAACTTTTAATATTGTGAAAGACACATAGTCACGAGACAAAAATCTAAATCGCCGTTGACTACACTGGACCTATTCGCTTTGTAAAATTCATGAAAGTCTAGCAGAACGTCATTGTGCATTACATTACTATACCTGGGAGTCCACGTCCACAGCAGACGGGCTGTGCTTCCCAATCTGCCGAATGAAGTCCAGCCGCTTACCGCTGCCCCTGGGTGGAGGCGTCTCCATGCTGTTTAGCATTCCTTTCTCTATCATGAGCAGCAGGCCTCCGGATGCTACGATAACCAGGAACGTTAGCACCGAGGGCAGCACGGCAGAGCTGCGGCGGACGGAGCCCGAGTTCACCGTTGTCCTAAAATTAATTACCGAGCCGTTGCGCGGTCCTCCGGTCCTTTTCATCCCGTAGTCGTGCCTGCGAGGAAGCATGGTTTGTATCTGGCTTGTCTGTTCGATACCTATTCACTTTTTAAAGTTCACAGCTGCCTAACGTTACTACGTAAGAAAAGAAACTGCTGGTTACCTACCACGTACCCATAGTTAAACTTAAAAAGTGCGTGAAGTCTTCTCGCGTAAATAGGCATTTCCGTCTGAACTGTCAGAATAAAACCGTTTTGACGAACATGTTGCAAGGTCTATGGTTAACACAAATGACCAAAGAAAACATTTTACATAAAATAATTAGTCTGGAGTATGTATGTTACGTGGGTCTGCTCCCCATACATATTTTTAATCCTAACTGATGAAACTTGATGCCAAATTAACTAGAATAATAATTTAAAGACGTCCGGTTGATATTTCCAAAATAAAATGCTCCCTGGTGGATTCAGTCAGTGCACTAAATAAAGTGTAAACAACTATTTGGAGTAATATAGTACATTCAGTAAAAATGTCATTTTGTCAAAAGTATGAAAAGTTTTTCGCCTTTGTGTGTGAGCATTGTCTTTACAACTTGGGGATCCTAAAGTACCCAATGCCAGCTGGGACATATTTCAGTTAGTTTATTCTGGCTTTGCTTATCGTTTAGCCATAGCTCAGGGGACTCCAATTTCTTGGTCCTTGTATACTTCCAATGTTTACTTTCAGGCCACTGAATGAATATGGAGTAATTTTAAGTACAGTGAGGAAAATAAGTATTTGAACACCCTGCTATTTTGCAGGTTCTCCCACTTGGAAATCATGGAGGGGTCTGAAATTGTCATCGTAGGTGCATGTCCACTGTGAGAGACATAATCTAAAAACAAAAATCCAGAAATCACAATGTATGATTTTTTAACTATTTATTTGTATGATACAGCTGTAAATAAGTATTTGAACACCTGAGAAAATCAATGTTAATATTTGGTACAGTAGCCTTTGTTTGCAATTACAGAGGTCAAACGTTTCCTGTAGTTTTTCACCAGGTTTGCACACACTGCAGGAGGGAGTTTGGCCCACTCCTCCACACAGATCTTCTCTAGATCAGTCAGGTTTCTGGGCTGTCGCTGAGAAACAGAGTTTGAGCTCCCTCCAAAGATTCTCTATTGGGTTTAGGTCTGGAGACTGGCTAGGCCACGCCAGAACCTTGATATGCTTCTTACAGAGCCACTCCTTGGTTATCTTGGCTGTGTGCTTCGGGTCATTGTCATGTTGGAAGACCCAGCCTCGACCCATCTTCAATGCTCTAACTGAGGGAAGGAGGTTGTTCCCCAAAATCTCGCAATACATGGCCCCGGTCATCCTCTCCTTAATACAGTGCAGTCGCCCTGTCCCATGTGCAGAAAAAGACCCCCAAAACATGATGCTACCACCCCCATGCTTCACAGTAGGGATGGTGTTCTTGGGATGGTACTCATCATTCTTCTTCCTCCAAACACGGTTAGTGGAATTATGACCAAAAAGTTCTATTTTGGTCTCATCTGACCACATGACTTTCTCCCATGACTCCTCTGGATCATCCAAATGGTCATTGGCAAACTTAAGACGGGCCTTGACATGTGCTGGTTTAAGCAGGGGAACCTTCCGTGCCATGCATGATTTCAAACCATGACGTCTTAGTGTATTACCAACAGTAACCTTGGAAACAGTGGTCCCAGCTCTTTTCAGGTCATTGACCAGCTCCTCCCGTGTAGTCCTGGGCTGATTTCTCACCTTTCTTAGGATCATTGAGACCCCACGAGGTGAGATCTTGCATGGAGCCCCAGTCCGAGGGAGATTGACAGTCATGTTTAGCTTCTTCCATTTTCTAATGATTGCTCCAACAGTGGACCTTTTTTCACCAAGCTGCTTGGCAATTTCCCCGTAGCCCTTTCCAGCCTTGTGGAGGTGTACAATTTTGTCTCAAGTGTCTTTGGACAGCTCTTTGGTCTTGGCCATGTTAGTAGTTTGATTCTTACTGATTGTATGGGGTGGACAGGAGTCTTTATGCAGCTAACGACCTCAAACAGGTGCATCTAATTTAGGATAATAAATGGAGTGGAGGTGGACATTTTAAAGGCAGACTAACAGCTCTTTGAGGGTCAGAATTCTAGCTGATAGACAAGTGTTCAAATACTTATTTGCAGCTGTATCATACAAATAAATAGTTAAAAAATCATACATTGTGATTTCTGGATTTTTGTTTTTAGATTATGTCTCTCACAGTGGACATGCACCTACGATGACAATTTCAGACCCCTCCATGATTTCCAAGTGGGAGAACTTGCAAAATAGCAGGGTGTTCAAATACTTATTTTCCTCACTGTATGTAAAGGTACAGTGAAGTAAGATACTGCCAGGGTTCAGGCTCTCATCCGTGATAATATACACAGGAAAAACATTTTTGTTTACCATAAATACTTAAGTATAGAAATACAAGGCCTGCAACTCTTAAAAGCTAAGTATCAATCATAGATCTAAGTTATAACAGCTTTATGGCATAGCTGGCGCTAGATTACGCAAGCTAAATTTCGGGTTGTATTTAGCCTCTTCCTTGAGTTTATAAAGGCTATTAGCATGAACCTGGTAGCAGATTTTGACGATAATGCTTTGCACGCTTTCTGGAACAGTTTGTTTATCTAGGCTACATTAGCAAGTAATCTGTGGGGGGGTCTAAATCTTGGCATTTATTAAAATGATCTCTTCAGAGTTAAGTAGTATTAATTCTACTATAGCTATGCTTATAATTTTTAATTTAAACCAATATTTTCATTGGGATTCTCCATGACCGTTTTAGGTATAACTCCTGTTTCTCCCTCCAGGCAAGGAAACATTTGAGCTCAGCAACTTTTTTTAAAAACCTTTTTATTGTATTAAGTGATCTGCTCTTTATGAATATATATATATATATATATATATATATATATATATATATATATATATATATATATATATATATATATATATACCTGAACACTGCCTAAACATGTTGGATACTGTCTATCATTGTGCTTAAAGTGTTATTTTGTGTCTCTGGTGCTTCCACACGCATACAAACTGTTTAGAGTGAGATCCGGTTTCTGAATGTGTCCTGCCTTCAGTCTCCGGGTGAGCTGGTCAACATCTGCACGGCTTTCTACGTCACTAGCCGAGACGAGGGGGCTAACCGTTAGCATGCTAGCTCATTCTCAATGGCAAAATACTGCTACAACACACACAAATTCACCCTAATCTACAAAATAAATTGTATAGAACTACTTACATGTCCCTGTTGTGCAGGTATTCCACACAAAGTTGGAAGTGCGCCCTCGTTTAGAAGAAGTCTCCTAGCTAATCCTGCCTTGTACTGACTGAAGTTGGAGAAAAGCTAGTTAGCAGTTGTGAGCTTACCTAGCTACTACGCATGTGCAACTGCCAACAAAGATGTTACAGCAGTGAGAGGTCTCACTCTGTAGCTAAAACAGAGACCTGACACAGGGTGAAAAGAGGAGCTGCAGCAATGTGCTGTACAACAAAAATCTGGTCCATCCATCTTCGTCCGCTTATCTGGTATCGGGTCGCAGGGGGGGGGGGGCAACTCCAGCAAAATATGGTGTTTTTTTTTTAAATTAAACCATGTAAACATATTCTGATACAATCTCAAATTACAATTATGAACCTGAAAATGAGCATAATATGGCCACTTTAACGCTTTAATGCTGGCTGTGGAAGTCTTGTATGCCACTCTTTATGTCTGCAGACTTTTGCATTGGTTGGCTTTAATACCTAAATCAATTTGGGCTGGTTCCTTCTTATCTGTGTACATGCATGTGTCGGTTTGTAGGCCTATTGTTAGTGTTGACTGTTGTAACTATGTCTATGCTGCTAAAAGAGATTTTAATTTCAATGAGACTTCTTACTGGTTAACTAAACAATATATATGAGTGTTTACTGAGCTCTTTGGTGTGTTCTAGCCCAGTGGTTCCCAAACTTTTTCACATCAAGGACCACTAAACTGACACAAATTAGACCGCAGACCCCCATTTGATAAGATCTTTTTTTCCAGGGTCCCCAATCTGATAGGATTTCTTCTTTTAGATGTTTTACTGCAGAAAGTGTATGAAACCCATAACCAAAATAGTCATGCATTCTGTCATTGTGTTACTTATGGATGGATCTATAGTGAAACTAAATAATTCCCCCTTTTTCTGCGGACCCCTGGGGGGGTCTCCGGACCCCACTTTGGGAACCCCAGTTCTAGCCTAGACAGGTCAGCCATGGTCTGTGTGCTTCATCCTTTGGAGAGTTGATATACAGGATGTCATCAGCTGAAACACTAGTTATTGTAGAGCATACATAGGCCTACAGAACAGCCTGACAGCACCAGTGATGGTTAGAAGTAGGCCTACAGTAAACCACAGACACAATGCATTCCAGGAGGATGAACCCCTTCAGGAATACACAGTGTTTTTTTTTCCTCGGGCCGGTTCCGGCGTTTCCATTCAGCTCCTTGTTTCTGTAATTACATCCGATAAACACGGACTTACGTTACAGTTACGTGCTCGCATCGTGACAGGAGCTCATATTGTACTGTATGTTAGCGCTGCCCTGTATGCCGCCGCCGCTCGCCTTTCTCTCGCAGCCACACCCTCCCATCTCCATCTCGCACGCGTGCAGCTGTGCGGGACTGACGGTGCGTGCGTCTTCCTGTCGGGCACCCGCAGCATCAGCAACACAAAAGGGTCGGAGAGCTGCCGGAGCTGGGCTTTACCTCAGCGCTGATCACAAGGAGGAACCGCGTTCCAAAAGGTGGTGGGATTTTTCCTCTTGTCTTCCATATTGTGTCATTTTTTTTTTTTTAAGTGTCCATTTTCACGACGCTAATGACCTTGTCACTGTATCCCGCCTCTTATTTCTCATTAACCCGTTCACGTCTTCTGCTCCATCCTTCACAGATGTGTGCGTGTGTGTGTGTGTGTGTGTTATGTGTGTATGTATGTGCGCGCTGTAAATGGGCTGGGATTTGATCCGACTTGAAATGGGCAAACGCCGATATCAACAGGCCAAATTGTAGCTTAGGCCAATTAATCGTTTTTTTTAATTATGTATTTATTCCAAACTAACGTTAATCAATTCAACGCTATTTTGATTTCATCTGTCAATATCTGAGAAATACAAAGGCCTGAGTCTTTGTTCTCCGTGCGCCTTTTTACTCTGCAATTAATAGATGTAATCCCTGTGCGGCAGCTTCCGCCGATCTGCCATTAACGGTCAGGTATTGATCCGTGCCTTTAGCTATAGCCTTTATGTCGATGTAGTCCTTCACCATGTGCAGCGATCTGCGGCTTTCTCCAAACGACACACAATACAGCCTTTCGCAGGCTGTTTGAGTCAGCTGGAGAACCATGCACAGGCCATATGCTGCGGGCCTACATGTGCGAACAAAATGATAGTATTAATGTATTTTTCCACGCGTCATTTAAAGGATTTAAATCAAAGCTTCATTACTGTCATTGGCAGTGGACTCTGGTGCTAAGACATAAAGTCAGGGAGAATAGATGGCACTTTGCCAGTAATGGATTTGCAGGCTGCTGGTTGGATTTATGGTGCTGGTTTAAGTAAACTGGTCTGTTTATGTAATTTTGGGTTGGCTGCTTCAGCACCTGATTGACAGGCAAGACTATGGTATTTTAGGTATAAATAATATGTGATCTGTATTTAGTAGGTGTATGAGCTGATGGTTGAGAGATGACATAAGACAGAGCTGTGCTATGTGCCATCCAGGTCTGTGTTTTGCAGAAGAAATGGAGAAGAGCTTTCACTGTCACCGATTCAAGAGTAGTGCTTTAATACTGCAATGCTCAGCTTCATATCCAACCTGAACATTTGGATTCTCAGATGCACTGGAGCTGCACAGTATAAGCATGTCATGACCACCCAGATGGAGACTAACAATCACTTTTTCCAGAGACATCTGCGGAGTGCCTTGCCATGCCAGTCAGCATCCATTTTATTTTGAGTCACTTAACACCCTTTGACCTCAGATAAAACTGCAGCTATGGATTTGATTTTAAGTACCGTGAGGCAGACCAAGACGGTCTGACTCATTGTTTTCTGCGCGTTTAAATGTCAATTGATTCGAAGTCACATAGCAGAAGTGGAAACTCCCAGCTTGTTAAAAATAAAAGGCTGACATTTCAAATTTAACTTGAAGGCATAAACCTATCACTAAAATAGACTTTGTACAAAAAGTACAAGTGCTCATTCTGTGATGCATTGGCCTAATCACCTGCATGTTTTGCATGTAAAACTGTATTTTGCAAAGAGAATAGCAACTACAAAAGTAAATGCTTAGATCTAAGATGTAGTAATCTTCCTGTAAAAACAGTATTTCTTATGTATCCCCTGTCAATAGTATAACACTATTTTATATGCTAATATACAGATATTAGTATCAGTGCTGCCTAGTGTGTTATCTAAAGCACAACATTGTAATTACAGTCTACCACTCAATTTCTTATGCGCTCTGACCTAATTAATCAGTGTGGTGCAAGTTATCAACTCTTCTGAAATAACATGTATAACCTTAGATAAGGTAACATATCTCTGCTCTTAATTATACCCTTTGCAGTATCTATTCTATTATAACCGCTGCTGATGTCAAGGCTTATTTCACTGACATATTTCAGGCATTGGGGTGACCTCCAAAATTTCAGTGTGCATTCAAAACAACTCGTTTTCATGAAATGAGAAGAATGTGGTTTACCACATGGCTAGTGCCGTGGCTGCTACAGTATCGGTGAGGATAGCAGAGGGAGCGGTTGATCCTGGCTTCTTTACAAATGAAGTGGAGTCATTAAGACTGTGCTCATCTTGCGTGTGAATACATGTGGATGTGAATATCTGTGTAAGAGCATGTTTGAATTCTGCTTTACTGGGGGGGGGGTTCTATTTCTGAGTCAGTCAAAGGAGCAGTCTGTCTTTGAAGTGCTATGCTGCTGTAATATAGGCGGCATCCAGGTTGGTGAAGCCCCATCATTACCATATCCCTGTGAGACTGCAGTGTGATGCTGCCAAAACTGTAGAGTGGGGGGAGCTGGTCTTATCACCCACCAACACTATGCTGTTGCACACAGCCATTATGATTCCAGATCAGAATAATATAACCTATAACTATAAAATGAGGATCTTATTGGGGCTACCAGAGTCAGGGAACTAAGCGTCTGGTTTTTTGTTTTTTTTTACTTAGAAAATTAATGATGTAAAAAAAAAAAAAAAAAAAAAAGTAACCACTATAAGACTGTGTATGACCATAATATTAATAAGCAGTTGTGGCGCACTGCATTACAAGGCATTCCGATCACACATGTCCATCCACAGTGACTGGTAACCCACAATGAACGCCTTTGTGTGCATCAGCCAGTAGAAATGATGAATGCTACTCTGTTCTCCTGCACTGGCTGTGTGGCGGGGAAACAAAGTGTCACTTTGTGCCTCCTCAGCACAGCAGCACTAACAGACACAGGAGAACGCCCATCTCTCCTCGCTCAGTGCTCCCACTGCCCCCTAACCCTGCTGACACACCTCCTCCCCTCCCGACTGTGCATGTGCTGTACTCCCAACACGCATCACGGACCCACACTGACACCACTTTCCATACCAGAGTATGTGGCTCACCTTAGAGCAGCAACCACATTTTCATTGATATGAGAATATCAAGGGGTGTTTACTCAGTCACTCTCTTGCAAGCACACACACACACACACACACACACACACACACACACACACACACACACACACACACACACACACACACACACACACACACACACACAACTAAGCCCTCACTGCATCTGACACCTGACTCCAGGTAATGCCCTAGATCCACAGTGACAGCAGGCAGGTGGAGCAGCAGCACATTCATAGATACCCTCGCACACAGAGCGACTGCGGGACGGTAAGAAGGCATCCTTATACAGAAAGTTAAACGGTTGATGAAGTGTGTTAAGTGAAGGTCTCGGACAGTTTGTAGGTTGATTTGAACTATAGCTTCCATTGATTCTTTGTGTATTTTCTGGCTCTCTGTGTGTAAAAGCCATTGTGAGCAGCTCATGTTGTACAGGGTGATTCAGTGATGTGTACTAATATTACTGCATTTTCAGAATTTTTGGTTTATGTCAACTATCGCAGGTCATAGTCGTGGTTGAGATGCTCAGGCAGGAGAAGAAGACCTTTCGGTTGTGGTTTTCTTTACACACTTGGGCATTGTCACTTAACTGTTGGCTAATGTGGAAAATATAACCATGGTCATACGATACATGTTGCGTGTCACTCTAAAAATCCATTGTTTCTCCACATGCACCCCTGTGGATATCTAGAGAATGGACAAATGTCAACAACACCTTACAGTATAATGTCTGAACATAAACAGCGGTATAAAATTCATAATGGTAATGTTTATTGCTTCTGTGTCATGCTTTGTCCTGCACTGATGGCTACTACTGGTGGTTGTTTAGTACGTCTAACCAGGTTTTTAGCCATGTTAGTTGGATGGCCATAGGGAATGTTGGTTAGTTGGGTGGTCCACCGCTTCAGTGCAGACTAAAATATCTCAACAACTAGAGGATGGACTGCCATGACATTTTGCACAGACATTCATGTTAACCAGAGGGTGAATCCTACTGACTTTGGTGATCCCCTGACTTTTCCTGTAGCACCACCAGAGGGTTTGCATTTTACTTTGTCAGTGGTGTTTTCGTGATATTGTTTAAATATGGAGCGCACACTTTCTTTCTCCCATGGAAGACATTGACCCAATCCCAAAGTGAGCCCTGAGGACTAAGGACTGAAGACTCACAGCCTTAATTGATCTCAGGTGCTGAGTGAGTGAGTGTGTGAGGCCACATGGGCTCAGATAGGTAGAAATGGGATTGGGACAGCACTTCATGAGATCACATGTTACCTTGGCGACGTTTAATAACAAAGATGTTGCTGACACTTGCCGGTTTGGGAATTTTCATTTTAAGTTTGTTGCTTTCCACACGGCCGAGGCACAGGAGACGGCTGCCTGATTCCACGTTTTTTCAAACTCTTATTTTACGAGCTGGACAACAGGCTGGTCTGTGTTCCATGGTCATGTGTCGTGCTGTTGTTTACCTTTTGTAATTTCCGGATTTCCCTATGGTCTCCGCAGTAAACGTCACAACACTTTGAACTGTGGGTAATTCCCTTTGGTGAAGTCTGCAGCGATGCAGACTCACGGAAAGGGTTCGGTAAGTGTGTCCTCAAACCCTCACGCCCTTTGAAATTCGACACTGGGACAACCGTAAGCCCTTACGAATTTCGCGAGGACGCGCACCAAAGTCCGTGAGTCTGTGAGTCCGGAATTTGGGATTGGGCCATTCATATTGTTGCATTAGGTCAGTGGTGTAGTCTAATGTATTGTAGTGGGTATACTGTACTGTGTGTGTGTGTGTGTGTGTGTGTGTGTGTGTGTGTATATATATATATATATATATATATGCCAGAATCTGCCTTTGGTGGAGGGGGGGCCGCCATATCATAGTTGGGGGTCTGGTTGTCCTCCAGGGAAGTTTTGAGCATCAACAACTTCATTTCCTGTATTGGGATACACTTTTATGCCCCAATTTACGATGGAATTACCTTTATTTAGCCTATGTGAAGAGAAAAAAGACAGATGACAATTTAAAACGTATCAAAAATATAATGGAAAGTATGTTGTTGCGTGCCATTGGGCATTTTTGAGTGGTTATATGGAAATCCTGGAGCTTTCTTAGTGGGTATACTGCGTATACCTGCGTGTCACGTAGACTACACCACTGCATTAGGTTGTTCACATATAAAAAGTGACCGAAATGTCAAAAAAGAGAGCTTGAGAGTATAGTTCAAACCCAGCTTGTCATCTCCACACAGCTGGCCAGTAACGGCATGAAGTTGGTGTAAATGTTGGTTTTGGAAAGTTAAAAATGGTCGACGTAGCCCCCCCCCCATTCCTGAGGTTGTAAGGTGTGGGAGGGAGGGCGTCTTTGAAGCCATTTGACCATCTGACAAGCTGTTCTGATGAAGCGTGCTGGCAGCTTTAATCTCGTTAACACACTATTCCTCAGCTCTAACTGAAGCGGTGGTTTGGGTACTAAATGCTGAAATGAACTTCTTCACTAACACACTCAGGGCTCCGTTTACATCGCTGCATAAACATTCGCTGTCATGTGCTTTACCCATGTTTTGGGCATATTTGTGCCCTGTACAATCTGTATGGCACAACGGTGAAGGGAGTTGAGAGTTGCATGACGATTAGTTAGAACATCCAGATCGGTTGGTATTTGGGTAAAAAAAACTGGGCCTCTGATGTTGTGCTTAAAATAGATGTCTGAGTTTATCAGCTCAACATTACTCACTTTATAGTTGGCTGATTCCATCTGCACCTGAAATGCATAACAGAATTGTGCAGCATTTACATAACAATGCTAAATATTGTGAATAAACCCTTTGTAACCAGGTTATACATTTAGGTTGACATCACAACTACAAGTTTACTGTGACTATAGCAAGAGTGCCGGTAAAGCAGTCTGTAATGAAGTGCGGATTTATGGATGATTTACTGTCACCCACAACAGCTTATAGACTGTGAAAGTCATCAACACCAGGCTGCTGTACAATGAACACACAAACTAATGTACTGCTGAACACATTGAACTGCTGTTATAAATTGGTTTTAGTCTCAATTTGCAAACCATCACATTTAGAAGATCAATGGAAGATTTACAGAAAATGCAAAAATAAAAAATCTAAAAAATAAAATGAAATGCAATATATAAGTGTGTGTGTGTGTGTGTGTGTGTGTGTATATATATATATATATATATATATATATATATATATATATATATATATATATATATATATATATATATATACATACACACACACACTGTCATTATTGAAAAACATGTAAAAAGGAAAATAGTTTGGCTTTCTGCCTTTAATAACTTGTTTGTTGTTGTGTAGAGGTGTATTGCATTTCAGTGTTCAGCAGAGGACGAATTTCTCCGTTTAAATTATTTTTTTGTAGGCATTTTAAATCTTGCATAGAGACAGATACTTTCTGATGATGCCTTAAAAAAACAATAAAAAGGTCATTTGGACCACCCTTTCCAGAAGATGCTTCTTTTATAATTCATTCAAAAATGATGGCTTACCAGGGGCGTTAAGGCCTTCTTTCCAAACTGTCTGGGGGAAAGTAGCATTGCATTTTGTACATGATATGTAAAGCGAAACGGTTTTGGTTAAATAATATTTTTAAGAAAATTGATTGAAATATAAACATGACTAGTGTGGGAATTATCATTTCCAGGCACCATGTTTTGGCAGCGGCAGTGTGACTGGCTGAGATAATGATGAATCACCACACACCTGATATTTATTTTCCATTTTTGAAATTACCCAACCCTTTTGCGCCTAGGGTGCACTAAACAATAAGTGCACTTGGATACTCCCTCATTGTCCTTGGTGCTGCTCGGTGCACCTGCTGTTGCAACAACCACATCAGGAGAGACGTGCAGGTGTGTGCCAAGTGAACCATTTCAGTTCTGTTTGTGATAAGGATTTGTTGTGGGAATTGATTTCTGTGTTGCGTCTGTCTCCTCTGGCCTCTGCTGCTGCTGCTCCTGCTAACATGTTGCCATGGAAACCAGAGGCAGCTCAAACCTCAGAATAGTAGAGATTGGGACAAAGAGTTGGTGTTGATGAGCTGTTGTGTAAGTCTAGACCTAAAGATGATGACAGCGATAGTGTGATTATAGATCCATCAGGTTTGTCGTCTCCTCATACATCCTGAGAGAACGTGTTCTTCTGTTTTAGAAGTGCTTCCTCATCCATCCACCCCTTCCCATGTCACCCCTCATGCCATGCTCATGTTTCCCTCTGTGAGTGCACCTGATGCTAACAGACCTAACAAACCCAAACCTGCTGTTTTGTCTCTGTTCTGTATGTATTTCACCGTTTTCTCCTTAAACCGCAGCGGAGGCAGCGACGACGCTCATCTGGGTAAAACGAGCTTTGTGCGAAAGGGCAGATCGATGTTCCCTAAAGTTTTACTGCAGTGGTGCGCAGCAATCTCGAGCTGCGCAGCTGAAATAGGTAAACACGGCTCCGCCACGTTCGTCTGTCTGCTTTGTCAGCAAGCTACTTGTGCTGTGAGGTTATGGCACTTAGCCGCTGCAACACTAAGCCATGCCTTTGGACTTTGGTAGTTGTCTGGCCCTGCTCTGAGGCAGAGCTGTGTTGCCATGGAATGATGTGCTGCTGGCTCGTTCGAGAGCTCTGAGACGCAGCATCGTGTTATGCCGCCCGCCATACTATAATGCAGCTGTATCCTTGTCAAAGGCATTTCTCTGCTTCCGTAGAGCACATGGCTGCTCCTCGTGCTTCTCTCATCCCATCTCTCTAGCTGCTGCCCAAGTCTGTCCGCTGCAGCAATTCGACTGCAAACACACACACCAATACACACACACACACAAAAAAACACATCACACACTGGCTTATTAGCACATAGACAACATTGCTCAACATTAGGACTTGCAGCCAAGCACAGTCAACACACAAACAGACAAAGAATCCACAATATCTCTCTTTACACCAGCAGACACAATCACATACAGTCTGTCTGCGTTCACACTCCCTGACTACCCAACATGCTTGTTTGCTCCTTGTTCTTTGCTGGCAGGACAAAGATCCTTTTTTGGGGCCAGACATTTCTGAGAGAGTCTGTTAGGCTCTGTCACCCTGAGGAAGGAAGCCCACGTCATGCTGATCCCACTGGAGACGGCGGGCCTCTCTCCGGCTCTCTCAGTACTGTCTCACACTCTCTGGTTTAATATTGCCAGCCCGGTTGCTTGTGGTTTCACACAGCACACACACATTTCCCGCTGTACATCAGAAAACCTCTGGCTCAGCCGACGTGCTGCGGACGTGTTTGAGGAGGTGGCGTTCAGGGCCCCGGAAGGGGTCTGTAGGTTTATTGGTTGCTGTCAGTTTATGAGATGCAAATAGGAGGTTCTGTGTGTGTTTATTTCTGCTGTGGGTCTCTTATGATTAGACGTAACAAAGGGCCATCCTGCTCCAAGTGAACATGTTCAACTCAGCTGCTTCAAGAGTCTTTCTTTTTTTGTAATGTTGGAACTATCTGCATCTTAGCTGTGTGTTGTCATTTCAGATGTACAGCTGACTTTTTAGTGCCACCATTTCTACATCAACAAGCCACAACGGAGTGGCCTCAGAGGGCTCATTTTGCTTTGAAAACAAGCCGAGGCTTTATCGTGCCCCAATCACCAAGAGCTGTTCTGAAAGAGCTAACGAAGCCGAGCTTTTTGGTGGATAATGCTACAGGGGATGGAGTGCAAAACAAAAAGCAAGACATGAAGTCCAACTGCAGCTCTAGCACTGTAAATAGCCAGTGCCCCTTTCCTGATCTCTCTGCTGTCTCTTTTTCCCCTCGACAAAACGCTCACACTTGCTCCTTTAGGATCTTTACAACGGTTTCCTGCAGTAAGGATGATAACAACATCCGCATGTTCACTTCCTTCTTCTCTCACCACAGCCAAGGTGTGCAGTGACCATGGCAACGGACGCCACGGAAACTAAGCATGACATGCTTTTAGAGGTAACGGAATCCAAAGGCCCAGGTAAACAGGAAGAAGAAGACGAAAAAAAGAGTGCTTTTGGGGACATCTTAAAGAGACAGTGTATCAAAGCAGTTTCAGTGATCACATCATGAGGATGATAATACCTCTGCTAGCCTCAGTTGTTTTTTCACTGTCTCTTTAAGAACTGCATGCTGTGACGGGTTTGATTGGAGCCTTTACATAGTGCTGGTGGTGTGCTGGCTCCATGTTTCTGCCTTCTTCGATCTTTTCTTTACTCGCTTTTGTTCGATCCCATCAATAATCTGATTAGTGGTGCAAAGAAAAGAAAATAATGTCAATTATAATAAGTAAGTGTTAACAAGGCAGATCCCAGAATCCCACACTGGGGAATTTCCTGTGCTACAGCAGCATAAAAGAACAAAATGTACACCCATCAGACTAACACAAATACACATTAAGTAGACATAGGAGAAACAATATACATAAAGTATAAGAAATAGAAAAAATAATAATAGTAATACAACAAACATTTACACAATAAACACTCTTATGTAAACAGACCGTATATCCACACAGATATACAGATGACAAAGAGTGATAAATTAATAAGTATGCATAGTGCAGAATAACAGCTAGCAGTGCTACATTATGATGTTGCATTAAAGAGGAAATGCATTCATTTACTCTGCAGCACTGACTGTTACTCTGCTGGTTGTGTTATTAGAACAGTGAGCTGTTGCATTGTGCACATTTCATCTGTTTGTGGAATAAGTAGATTTCAAAAGCAGGTCTTCTGAGCTGTCCTCCTGTTGTTTTTTTTTATTTAGCGGCCAGCTAGTTAACTTGCGTTCACCGGATGTGAAATATTCCCTGCTCAGATGACTACAATGAACAAGCAGCGGGGGTCTGAGTCCAGAGGACCAGGCACAAAACACACCGCACCGCAAGAACACAGGAAGCAAGAGTTAACCCCAGCGTTAGGTTGACTGCTGCTGCTGCTGCTGCTGAGTCGTTTATGCTGCAGAAAAGTGTCCTTTCTCGTTTCACGCATGAGTGTGTGAGCATGCCCAGGGCAGTGCATTATGGGATTCGTACCAGAGTAGAAACACTGGACGGGGCACTTATGCTGGAAGAGCATTCTGCAGGGAAACAGAACAGCAGTGCCATACCATAATATAACTCACTGCACAACAGAGTATTGAGCATATTAATTTCATCAGTGCCCTGTAAAAACACATTTCTCAATTGTTTTTAAAAACACTGAATTCTGTTAACACAAAATGCAATACCATGAATAAAGCCTTATGTAATCTTAAATCTGCACACTGTTGAATTACACAATACATATTTCTATTGCATATATTTTTTTTAAGTCCTTCCATAAAACTGACACATGTATAGCTAACCCACCTTATAATGATCTCTATGCTGATGTAAACATCATGGTCCTAAATATGAATTGACAATCATGAAAAAATAAAAAGGAAATCCTATTTCCATATAAAAAAACTGTAGGATTATCAAATATTGACTGTGACCCAAATTTTAACCACAACAGTGAAAGTGCTGCCTCTAACCATGTAAGCAGTTCTTTTTTGTTGAGAGTTAGATGAGAAAATTGATGCCACTCTCAAGTGAGTTCAGTCCAGCGGCTAGCCTGGCTCTGTCCAAAGGTAACTAAATCTGCCTACCTGCACCTCAAATCTGGAAAAAAAAAGGTGTGAAAACAATAGCTGGACAAATTTTTGGCTGGGAGCAGTAACTTCCTGGAATCTCCACTGGTTTAGCACTGCGCACCCCCCCCCCCCCCCCCCCCATCCCCAGTAAAACCACAACGCGTCATATTTACACTTGGGTTTTTGGTTCGAACAAACAAGATATAGGGCCCTATCTTGCACCCGGTGCAGTGCAGCACATATCCCGACGCAAGTGTCTTTGGGAGCGTGTCGATGTTCCCCGGGTCCTATGTTCCCCGGGTCCTATGTTCCCCGGGTCCTATGTTCCCCGGGTCCTATGTTCCCCGGGTCCTATGTTCCCCGGGTCCTACGTTCCCCGGGTCCTATGTTCCCCTCTTTGTATGAGACTGGGGAACATAGGACCATTTTTCAAAAAAAAGGGTCCTATGTTCCCTGGTCTGTTACTTTTTCCACCATTACTGCCAAATTCCATGGCAAATAGGCCTATGTAGGCCTACGGGCTGTTTCTAACCCTAACCCCTAACCCTTTTTGGGAAAAACGGGGAACACAGGGATGACCCCCGTGTCTTTGCTAGTTTAAGACCGATGCAGTTGTCAGTTTCCCGTCCAGCGCCCGCGTCGTTTAAATAGCAAATGCACCTGCGCCCATCTGTGCGCCCATGGGCGTGCTGGTCTTACAGGGAGGTGTGTTCAGGTGCATTCTTGGCATATTGCTATCTTGAGGCAGCGGGAAGTGATGGCTCCATTGACCAACAAAAACCTGGTCTAAAGTCAATAACGCAGCATTTCATTGTTATTTTAACAGAGCATTAGTAAAATGCTCCTAGGCTCGTGCACAGCGCGCGCACACTATGCTTGTTACACACACAGGGACGCACAGCAGCACACACACATGCAGAAGATTACAAATAAAAATATTACGGTGCAAATCCTCCATCATAATAGCAATGCTCCAAGGTCCAAACGCGCCTGGCTTTTAAAGGGAATGGGAGATGATCTCTGATTGGTTGATTGCATGTTACGCCCAAAACACACTTATGAATTAATGAAGACACTAAGTAAAACCCTTTTGAACCATGCGCACAAACCTTTTTTTCTGCCGTCAAACTAGCAAAAGTGGATTTGGACACGCTCTAAACGCACCTGCACCAGGTGCTTCACGCCGTGCGCTTAGATTGTTAAAATAGAGCCCATAGCGTGTTAACTAGTGAGCTTTAGAGATGCTGGTTGGCGGATTTTTGTTTCCTTTGGACAGTCAGGCTAGCTGTTTCCAGAATGTACGCTAAGCATAGCTAACCAGCTGCTGGCTGTATTCAGCAGACAGACATGAGAGTGGTATCAATCTCATCATCTGACTCTGGGCAAGAAAGTGAATAGCCTATGTGTATTTCCCAAAATGTCAAACTATTGCTTTACAGTAAAAAAAAAAAAAAAAAGAGAGAAAAAGGATGGTGGAAGTAAAGAAGATATACCTACATAAGTACAGCACTGGAAGGAAGGGTTCATAAGTTGTTAGTTAGTGGTAAACTGGTGCCATTTACAACAAAAAAAAACTCCAGAAAAGAAACCAAGTGTGGACAAAATGGAAGCATATGACTGTGGTATCCATCACAACTGTATTTGTCCCTGTCACAGCTTTTGCCTTGTGGAGATACATGGTTTCTGGATGACATTATCGTATAAATGGGCTAATACCATAGGCTAATACTGTAGTCTATGGTAGAAACAAATGAAAGACAGAATCATAACAAATACTTCCCACATTCTTTATATCTTTGTCAATAGCCTATATATAGTACAAATACGCACACATTAAACTCTCCCACGCAAAAATAAAGACACATTTCAGAGTCGAGGATCTACGTGGGGAAATTAGTTATTATTACCGTATCGTTTCCCATGATGCCTCGGGTGCAGTGAGCAGCATGCAAAGTGAAATCCCACACCAGTTGCTACTTATAGCTCTGAAAGGGATACCCACGGAGCCCTGAGAACGGCTGTCTGCACAGTGGTGTAGAGTAGCTTTGTCGCTCTGTAACCTCACCCCCTTAGTTCACCCAGCGGACCGCCACAAGTACACGGATACACGGACAAAAACAAAACACACAGCCAGAATGACGTAGACACACAAAGCAGTGCTGAGAAACACACTTTATTGCATTTTGAAATTGAGCTAAAAGATATCTGTTTACATTTTCAAATTACATCATGTCAACGCTCTCTCAGCTTTGGGATCCCGAGGAGAGAACAAAGCAATGTTTTTCTCTTTACTCATGGGAAAGTTTAGCTTATGTGTGAGAGTTTATAACTTTGGGGCATGAGGAAATGAAGATAAAGTCCAAAAGTTAGTTTCATAACTTTGGTCCATGACTTCCTCATGAACCAGCAATAAAGGGGATTATTACCAACCGCTTTGTTTTATTACGTAGGTCAGGACACGTTTTTATTTTTGGCAGCACATTGCTCCTTTTATTTTATTGTTCCATACTAATTTGACATGACAGGGATTGCCTCACTAGTCGATGTGTGTATTATGTAATAATGCCAGTTTTCCTCCCTTTAGTTTGCATCAGATAACACACACGTGCACATCTTGTAGAGTTCTTATCTATTGAAATATTGCAGGTCAAATTGGAAATGAGTCACACATTTAATGGAAACTTCTTGGAGCCCACGGGGACAGCCAGGATGTCCTTGTGGGTCTACACTGCTTTCCTTTCTCTCGGGACCAACCGTTGATTTGTGTTGCCTGTTTTTAGTCAGCAATTCAGCGATTTTTTTTCACCATTTCCTCTAAAGCTGCTGCGGCTGTGGGTGCTCCCCTTTTCTGTGTGTTGTTTATCTTTCCCACTTCCTTTCTGAATACAAGTAAGTATGAACCAAAGAGCCAAGGTTTTCTTCTCATTCCATCTGCTATTTTGATTGATTTTCTTTTAATTCAATCAATTGCATTTCATTATCTACACGCGTGCATACAAAAGCACACGCCCATAGACACTGTCCTGCTCGTTATATATAAATATGAATGATTTCATTGCATGTAGCTGTGGATGTCATCTATTGTTTTTTGCCAACAGAGAGAAAGCGACAGGGAAAATTCCAGCCCTTCAGACGACTCTTTGGGAAGAAGAAGAAGAGGGAGGCCAAGGGGGGCTTTGATGGAGCAGAGCTAAAGGCGAGTTTTTCTACTGGGGAAGTGTGCAATGGAGTTGTTTCTGACGATGAGGAGTCCAATTCAAATCTGAGGTAACTACATCGATGAAGTTTCATTTTTTACACATATTTGCCTGAGTTATGCATAATGAAACTGAGCTTGTGTTCCTGTCATTTTATTAGCGCTGGTAAAAGCTGCAACCACACATCTTGTTAATAATTTCTCGCCTATATAATAAGGTTTTGAATTCCCAGAAAGATTTTTATCCGAGACACAACTTCGCTTCTTATCAGATTTCTTTGACTGTCAGAAAAATGAAAGTGTTATAAACTCGCTCTCATGAAAGCTTCCGAAGTTGTGGTTGCACAATCTGTAGAGAAAAGGGTGAGGCTCTGCTCAAATACAGCTTCTCAAAGACTCAACACCATTTCAGCCTTTAGTTGATGTGCTGAAATTGCTGGTGTGTAAAGATGTTATACACTCACCTAAAGGATTATTAGGAACACCATACTAATACCGTGTTTGACCCCCTTTCTCCTTCAGAACTGCCTTAATTCTTTGTGGCATTGATTCAACAAGGTGCTGGAGGCATTCTTCAGAAATGTTGGCCCATATTAATAGGATAGCATCCCCCACACCATTACACCACCACCACCACCACCACCAGCCTGCCCAGTGGTAACCAGGCATGACGGATCCATGTTCTCATTCTGTTTACGCCAAATTCTGACTCTACCATCTGAATGTCTCAACAGAAATCGAGACTCATCAGACCAGGCAACATTTTTACAGTCTTCAACTGTCCAATTTTTGTGAGCTCGTGCAAATTGTAGCCTAATTTTCCTATTTTTAGTGGAGCTGAGTGGTACCCGG
The DNA here is from genome assembly GCA_023566125.1 of Zingel zingel. Lineage (NCBI taxonomy): Eukaryota > Metazoa > Chordata > Actinopteri > Perciformes > Percidae > Zingel > Zingel zingel. The sequence goes on from CM042322.1 coordinate 3,403,053, forward strand.
TGGGGTCTTCTGCTGGTGTAGCCCATCCCCCTCAAGGTTGTGCGTGTTGTGGCTTCACAAATGCTTTGCTGCATACCTCGGTGGTAACGAGTGGTTATTTGAGTCAAAGTTGATCTTCTATCAGCTTGAATCAGTCGGCCCATTCTCCTCTGACCTCTAGCATCAACAAGGCATTTTCGTCCACAAGACTGCCAAATACTGGATGTTTTTCCTTTTTCAGACCATTCTTTGTAAACTCTAGAAATGGTTGTGCGTCAAAATCCCAGTAACTGAGCAGATTGTGAAATACTCAGACCAGCCCGTCTGGCTCCAACAACCATGCTTAGATCACCTTTCTTTCCCATTCTGACATTCAGTTTGGAGTTCAGGAGATTGTCTTGACCAGGACCACACCCCTAAATGCATTGAAGCAGCTGTCATGTGATTGGTTGATTAGATAATTAATCAATTTGGTTGATTAGATAATTGCATTTAACAGGTGTTCCTGAGTGCATATTTATTTGTGTGAAATGATTTACGGAGAGCCCTATCATAATAAATGAATGAATGACTGGCAGTAATGACGCGCTGCAACACTGAAGACGCTCTTATTTTTCTGCAGGGAGTTGAATCCCATCGGCTCTCGAGCTCTCTCACACGACAGCATCTTTATCCCAGAGGAGCCGGCGACCGAGCCTGGTCTAAATCACAGCATGTCCCAGGAAAACGTCTCGGATAAAGTTAGGAATCTGCAGGTGGGCCTTGTATAGGTGTGCACTCAGTGGCTGAACGGTTATCTTCTGTCTACACACATAACATGCAACCTTTTCTGTTGGTCAAACAGAGGCAGATAGCACAAGGTATAAAGTTTGGCCAGAGGCCTCCTTCTCTGAGGAAAAGTGAAGGAGATGAGGGAAGTTCAGATGAGGAAGAGGTTCCCCGGAGTCCTCTGAAGATTGTGGCCCAGGTAGAAGCCGAGCCAGCGGACACCGAGCCAAAGGTAACATTTTAAAGGTCCCATATTGTGCTAATTTCTAGGTTCATACTTGTATTTTGGGTTTTTCCTAGAACATGTTTACATGCTTTAATGGTCAAAAAACACATTATTTTTCTCATACTGTCTGTCTGAATATACCTGTGTTCACCCTCTGTCTGAAACGCTCCGTTTTAGCACCTGTCTCTTTAAGCCCCCCTCCTTAAAAGTTCAGTCAGCTCTGATTGGTCAGCGTTTCAGGATCTCGGAGTCACTACACCGTCATTGCAGCCAGGGAATAACTGTAACGGCGCTGTAGCGGCACTTTCTACCTATAAATAGTAAACTATAAATAGTTGCAATATCACAACCGTACAGAAGTCCAGACGGCTCATTTAAAGGCACAGTTTCTGAATACGGGTTGTGTGCATTTCTCTGTGGAGTGAGCGTTTTGATACTTTCACAGTATTTACATAGCACCTCGACCTGCTTTAGAATAAAAGACATGGAAATCTCTATATTTTTACAACATAGGACCTTTAATACATTTTGATGGCAGTTTGGTTCAATTGTTAAATGGGAAATCCATCAATTTTACACATCAAAGTCTGTTTACAGGTCTTGAGAAGTAATACTGCATATTTGCAAAAACGTTTTTGATTTTAATGTATGGCACGTGTGAAAACACAATTCAGAAGCAAATGCATATAGACACACACACACATTAATATTATGTACATGAAATAATAAATGTAAATATAAATAGATATGTTTTGTACCACAGGGCTAAACTGCTGTGTTTCTATGCAACCCAGTGTCACAGCAGTTTGTGAAATGGTCACATTATTTAATCTATTGATTTGTGTACACAGACAGGTTTATCTCGTTTTTTTTTGTGGTGGTCAGCACGTTTTTTTAAACTAATGTATTTCAATGGGAAGCATCTTTCGTGATCACAGCACGACTACGGTAGCGAGTATGAAATGCCGGATATCCACATAGGGAGGTTGGTTGGGCTGGTGGATGGGTCAAACGACACAGGACTTTCACCCAGGACAGCGGGATTGTCTCCCGCGTGTGACGTTTCCTTTCCTCGTTGTTCTTTTCCTAAACACAACCGTCCCGTTGTTGTCCCGCATCCCCCAGATACCTCGGACGTCTCCCGCGTGTGACGTTTCCTTTCCCCATTCTTATTTTCCTAAACCGAACCTCTGTATAGATGCTTCCCATTACGTGCTGACCACCACGAAAAAAAAACAAGATAAACGTGTCCGTGTACACGAATCAATAGATTAAAAATGACGTGACCATTTCACGAACTTCCATTGTTCTATGACAAATAAATACAAATGTAAATGTGGTTACTAAATACGTTTTTTGGAAATAAAACAAATCTGGGGGTTAGAAAGAAGTGAGCTTAACAGACATCTGTTCTGTAGCCCACTCTTCATCTTAGCTTGTGGCTACATTAGCTGCTACAAGCATAATACACCCAAATCTCCAACTGAAAGCGTTCTTAGTGCTTAGGCAGATGGTTGAGGTGAGGCATTGGCCTTGAGTGGTTAGGGTCAGGATAGCCCATTGGTCATGGGAGAGGACCTGAACACACCAGCATGGACGCCTGGCCAATCTTTTATTTTGTTTGTTTTTAAAGATGATTATTATTTGGGCATGTTTAGGCCTTTATTTACAGGAAAGCTAAATAAATGAAAGGGGAGAATGAGGGGGGGAATGACATGCAGCAAAGGGCCGCAGGTCGGACCCATGGCCTCTGCATCGAGGAGTAAACCTCTATATACGGGCGCCCGCGCTACCAACTGAGCTATTCGGGCGCCCATGCCTGGCCAATCCTAGCGCTTTGATGCTACGCAGGCGTGTCTTGCAAAGGAAAGCAGTAGCATTTATAATAATGCCTGACTGAACTGTTTGCAGTCACAGTTGCATTATGGGTAATGTAGGTGCCAGGTGTGACAAGGAACAAGAGTGGAATAAAAAAAGGTTCTTTTGCATCGAGTCTAACAGTGTTATATAAAAGTGCAATGCTAAATTGATGGAGTACGCCTTTTAAGGTTTTAGGACTAAGATCAGATGTGTTTCCGTTTTTAATAAGAGCTCTGTTATTCTGACTGAAGCAGGTCCAGGGGGCTCAACAAGCCGGACCACACAGCACCCCCGTGAAATCACCAAGGTCCAAACGAGTTCTTCCGCCCACTGGTACTATCGAGTCCATCGATCTGGATGCCGTTCCACAGTCTGTTCCTCGCCTAGACAACGCCGCTGCCAAGCATAAACTGTCCGTCAAACCCAAAAACCAGAGGATTTCCCGCAAACACCGGCGGTTTACACAGGTGAGCCACAGCCAAAGTCAAACTTTGAGTTGCCTCAAATGTGTCCTAGCATGCTGTTGGTTTATTGTGTGACATGTCCTACCCTTTTGTTCTGGTTAAGAAAAATAGGAGCTAATCATATTTCCACATTCCCAGGACCTCCAAGAGGTATCTATTCCCGGTGTGGTGCAAGAGGACCTCGAGGTGGCGGGCGTTTCCACAGATGACCGGCGCAGGGCCTCGGTTGAGTCCATGGAAAGCTACAAGAAGCAGAGGCTCCATGAGGAGGAAAGACAGGAGACGAGGAGGAAGAGGGAGCTGGAGGACCAGAGGCTCCATCAGGAGGAAGAGGAGAGGAGGAAGAGAGCAGCAGAGGAGCTGAGGCTGCGGGAACTGGAGGAGGAGGAAGAACAAAGGCGGAGAGAAGAGGTGGAGAGGAGGAGGAGGAGGGAGGAAGAGGAAAGGAGGTGGCGAGAGGAGGAAGAGCGGAGGGAGGAGGAGGAAAGGAGGATGCGAGAGGAGCAGGAGCACAGACAGCGGGAGGAGGAGAGGAGACGACTGGAAGAGCAGAGGAGGAAAGAGGAGGAGGAAGAAGCCAGGAGGCAGCAGGAGCTCGCGGAAGAGGAAAGAAAGAAAAAGGAGGATGCGGAGAAGCTGAGGTTGCGGGAGATTGAAGAAAAGAAAATAAGGGATGCAGAGGAGAGGAGGAGGAAGGAGGAGGAGGAGCAGAGGAGAGCTGAGGACCTGCGGTGGCGGGAGATGGAGGAGAGACAGAGGCCGTTCTCTTTCAAAGTTTCCTCTGGAGAAAAACAGATTTTGTTCCAGAAGGTAAACCTGACGCCTGTTACGCCGGCTCCCAGCCACCACAGCGTTGCTGCAGCGGAGCAAAGAGAGAGCGCTAAGGCTTCCTCTTCTGAAGGCCTAGAATCCCCCAACCTGCTAACGTCTCCATATGTCCCCCACACCGCCATCTTAGTGACAGGTGCCCAGCTTTGTGGGACAGCCGTCAATTTAGACCACATCAAAGACACGGCCTGCAAGTCTCTGCTTGGTTTGGGAGAGGATAAAAAAGCCCAGGGAACACCGCCGACCAAGAGCAAGACTTCACCGGACCGCAAGTCCGGCAAAACCAAATCCCTCAACGAGTCCTCGTTCTCTACAGACCAGTCCGTCCTGGCAGAATGGGCCAGCATCCGATCAAAGATATTCAAGGGGGTAGAGGAGGGTAAATACGACGAGTACCCAGAGCCGAGCAAGAACCAGCCTCAGACCAGCAGCGAAGACCCGCCTGCGTTCTCCCACGCGAACCTCAGGAAGACCATGTCTGCCAGCGCCAAGTTCTCCATCACCCCTGCGAAGAAGAAGTTTGGAGATTCAAACAGGAACTCTGAGGTGTTCGGTGCAGATGATAAGGAAGCAGGAGAGGAAGCGACTTGGTCTGACAGCCCCACCGCAGCGTCCCCAGCTCCATCCTCTAAACCTCACAACAGGACGAGTAAAACCGTCCGCATCGTGGAAAGAGGGTCCGAGGAATGTGTGTTTGCCAAAGATCTCCCCTCTTTCCTGGTTCCCAGCCCCGGAGCCAAACCTGAGGTGCCCGAGTTGAAGAGCACAGCTCAGAGGGAGACCGAGGTGTCTGAAAGTAGAGAGGAGGGAGAGATCCGAGGCCAGGACGGTGAGGACAAGCCCTCGCCTTTTGGCATAAAGCTGAGGAGGACCAACTACTCCCTACGCTTTCACGGCGAACAGTCCACCGAAAAAAGGAAGAAGCGGTACAGTGCCGGGGACAGCTTCGACGGCATCCCTTCCCCTCTCACCCCCATTGAGCCAGACTCCGACACTTCCTCTGTCTTTTCTGACAAATCCACAACTCCTACATCGCCTCTGAAAGAAGGCGCGGCTGGCAAGTTCTTACATGCATCCGCCTCCCACGCCGTCCCTCGGGCTAAACCGGGTAAGTCTACCAGCCCGATCTCACACAGCGAGGGGGAAAGAGTGCCTTCCAAGCCACCGGTCTACCGAAGACCAACGACGTCACCCAAACCTAGCGGAGCAGCCCCTACGCCTCCCCCATCGCCGCTACCTAAGGCGGTCCATGGGCCTCCCGGTGATGCCGGGATCCAGAGGACAGGGGCTGCAGAGACATCCAGCCAGGAGCAGACCAACCGGTGCGAGGAACCTTCAGCGGTGGCCCAGTTGCACCGGTGCAGCCAAGGCCAGGTCCAAGGGGAAGAGGAGCCGAAGGAGAAGAGATCCTTCTTCCAGTCCATTAACATCCCCTGGAGAGAGAAGACGGACAGAAAGACAGAGCTCATCAAGAGAGGTCAGTGTTACTAGGATCAAGCACACAGCTGTTAGTGCAAATCAGGAATTCTTGATTTTTATTTTTCATAAATTACCACCAACATATAGGAAGGAATAGTTCGACATTTTGGGCATAATGCTTATTAGTTTTCTTGCCGAGAGTTAGATGAGAAGGACTGTACAGTAAAAAAAAAAAAAAGCTATAGGTGCAACTATTTTTGTATTAATGAACATCCGTTACATTCAAGCCACATTTCAAATGAGTTGATACAAAGCTATGCGATCACCGAAGGCTTGCGTCATGTGGATGTTCTGACAGTGTTAGAATTCCGTATGGGGGCGACGGAAACTACGCACTATAGCTTTAATATTTGAGAACTTTGGCTGTTGTTAAAATAAAAATGGGGTGTTGTAGAAAATGGTATTGGAGCAAATTTCAAACAATGTTTTGCGCTAGCAATATAATAATAATAACTTGACTTGACTTAGACTTAGAACCATGGCAGCAGAGTTCTGGACATACTGGAGTCTACTAAGGGCCTCGGTGGGCAGTCCAGACAGGACACCATTGCAGTAGTCCAGACTTCATATGTCAATATGCCCTTCAGAAAAACCATCGCTACAGAGCAGGCACTCACTGGACAGTGCGAAGGTCCAGGAGAAGGAGGCCGGGCCCTTATGGATCACACTGGCTCTGCAGAAGCAGAAGGGCTTCAGGGAACAGCAGCAGAACCGAGAGGACCGTCGTAGCCACAGAGCTGAAAAACTGGCTGAAAAACAAGCAAGAGAGAGAGACAGCGTACGTGCCCCAAGATATACACACACTTTTTTTTATACATTTCTTCTGACATTCACATAATCTGACAGTGTTCTTCCTCTCATCTGATCACACTGATCTCTTCGGCAGGTCGTGCTGGTGAGCCCCACAGAGAGCAGAGGAAGCGGGAGCTCCAGTCCTTCTTCTAAACCTCAGACGCCAGAGGAGCCCAAGAGACCCGACAGCCTCCTGGGACGATTTGACCGCAGAGAAAACCTGAAAAAAGCCAACACTTTACCCAGCTCTGTCACTGGTAAGAACCTGTGCGTCTAAAAGTATAAAGCTATATATTGCTGAGATGAGTATTCCATTGAGTGACTTTAATAATCCTCTTTTATTAAGTGAAAATGCGAAAAAAGAAATGCTGAAATTATGAAATGTGATGAGCTGCTTTTTTTTTGTTCTGTCCTGACTGTTGGTGACTAAATATTCACAACAACAAAAATTTTTATATTTAGATATACTTGTCAGCCCTATATTCATATTACAGTACTGTATGTTGAAACTCTTAAATACTTCACTGATTTATTGATTAAATTTCACATTAGAATGGAGCTGCAACAGTCAGCTGATTAAACCATCGATAATTGTTGGGTCATTTTTCCAACTCGAATCATCAAATATTTGATGGTCCCAAGTTCTCAAACGGGATCATTTGCTGCTGTTCCTTGTTTTTTGTGGTAGTTAGGGGAATATTTGGTTACACTTTACTTGAAGGTATCTACATAAGAGTGACATGACACGGTCATGAACATTATAAACAAGTCATAAACGTTTATGACATAACGCTTCTTTTAGTAAGTGTCAGTCGGTTTTTGTCATGGAGTTAGGGTTAGTTTTCATATGTCATGACAGTGTCATGTGTTCATAACACTGTCATGTCACTCTTATGTAGAGACCTTCACGTAAATTGTTACCGAATATTTTAGGGTTTGGGACTGTTGGTGGGAGAAAACAAGACGTCACCCTGGGCTCTGAGATTGCGAAGGGCATTTTATTTTTACACTTTTCTGACGTTTAAACCATATATATATATATATATATATATATATATATATATATATATATATATATATATATAAATAAAAGATAATCTGAAGACCAATTGATAAGGAAGGTAACCTTTGCAGGTAAATCAGCTTCATTAAACGTAATTCATAAAAAGAGCCTTTAAAGGCTGCGTGGCGTAACAAATAGATTTGTAACTAATTATTGTGCTTGATTTGTGTCAGTTGAGATTGCAGACTCTACACCGTCGCCACCTGCTGTCAAGGAGGTGTCAAAGCGCTTCCCCTCCAGTGACTCCCCGCAGGTGTCCACGGAGCCGGCATGGCTGGCTCTGGCCAAGCGAAAGGCCAAAGCCTGGAGCGACTGTCCTCAGATCATCAAATAACAGCCCCCACCCCACACACTCCAGCTTAACACTGATCTCTGGCCTGCATTCAGATTGCACACTGCCCACAGACTCTGAAGCACCCGGACAGTCCCCATCACCCCATCCCTGCCCTCCCAAAAAAAACAAAAATGAAACCATGAAAACGCTCCTGTCTGTGAAACAAGTAAAGCTCCTGCAACATCTCGTAACACCCCCCCCCACACACACACACACACACACACACACACACACACACACACTGGCTGGTACTATTATCATGTTAGAGTGCGCTTCACATTCAAATATTCCAATACAATCGCACAGATATGTTAACAATTGTTGTGCGCATGCACATACTGTACACAAAGTATACGTCCCACAGATAGAACAATCAGTGGGGGGGGGGGGGGGGGAGGGGCAGCGGCCAATCACAACCACGGCTGGCCGTTGCAATAGCCAACCCCAATTTTAGTTTTGTTTTTTTCATTTTGTAGCCAACGTTGTCCCCATGGTTGTAAATAAATCAATCACTCAACACATGAAAAAGTGAAACACTTCTTTAGCTCTGACATATGACGGTGTGTAATCAAACAGATGGTAACTGTCTGAAATGTGTTTTAAGGGCTACCAGTAACAACAGCTTCTCGACAGCTGATGGAAGCGTTACAGTCGTTTGGTATTATTTATGTTAAGCAGCGGATCTATGTTGAATCGATACTGTATCTCCTCTCTGAGCCTTGTTTGTCATGTACAAAAGAAGCCCTTTTTTTTTTTTTTTTTTTACTCATACTCATACAACCTTTGCATAAAAATTCTTACTGTGTCCGTGACGACTGTGATAGCTGTCAAAGAGGCTGTTGTACGCCATTATAACGTAACCTAGAATCTGTCATAATCGCACGGTGGGTGCACCTAAACACAGCACTGAAGACCACAAGTGTTACCGGGCATTTACAGTGAACTGCACATGATCCTCACAGCTGTGTGATGTTGTGATTTGGATTTTTTATTTAATTTTTGCTTTGCTAACTGAGACAGACGCAACACCTGCTTGCTGTAACATACGATTCTCGTAGTCGTCCTCCCGTAACACACTCATGTTTGTAGGCCATCACTTCCTCGTAAATGTGATATGATCTTACACAATAATGTAAGCAATTCCTCTGTGAAAGAAAAAAAAAGAACCTCCAGCATTTCTCATTTCCTGCCACTCACTTTTAATGATCTGTATGTATGGAAGTCAGAGGCGTCACCAGAGCTTCGGTCAGAGAGTCATTTTGTTTCTAACGTTGGTCGTGCACAATAGTGTAGTGTACGCAGTGTTATATGTAACGAGAAAAATGTTTGGTATTATTTGCACTTTTTTTGTCCCACTTCGAGATATTCATGAGAATATTCTTAAAGAGACACAAAATGTTATGAATAATGTAAATTAAATACTGATGTCTGGACTGAAAGACTCATTATTTCCCTGAACTTTAATTAAAAATGTAATTCCCAAAGCACCCTCTCTGCTCTGACATAAAAGCCATCAGTGTTTTATTATTAAAAAAAAATCAATGCAGAAATACATCTTATCCTTACTTGACAGTCAGCTTTAAACAATACACATAGTCATTGCGGCACCCGACTATGAGGGAGTGTTCATACACCACTGGGGATGAGAACAGCTCCCCAGGCAGAGTTACTGAGGCCAGCATTTGTCCTTCTTGTCCATCCAGGATCCACACTGTGCCGTCTGTGGAGGCCAGAGCCACCAGAACCCCCCTTTTGCCCATGACAGAGCCATCAAACGCACACGGACTGGAGTACACCTTCCCCGTGGTCTGGAAAGTCCAAACTAAAGAGCCGTCGGCACAGTTCAAACAGTACAGGCAGCCGTCGTGTGATCCACACAGTACCCTCTGCTGGTCTGCCGTGACACACGGAGAGGAGAACACGGGTCCTTTGTTAAAAACTGCCAAACCTGCAAAGAAACACACATTTCAAAAATAGCTTTTGCTCAATTTTGCAAAAATGGTGATCCTTAAAGGGTTATTTCGGTATTTTTCAACCTAGACCCTTTACCTTGTTGTCCAAGTGACTAATGTGAACAAAAATCTTTGAAATCGGTCCAGTATTAACCCTCCTGTTGTCCTCGGCTTTCTATATCAGAACTATGACAAAAGAATGTTAAAAAAAAGTAACAAATGTTGGAAAAAGCTACAAAAACGCAGGAAAAAAAAAATCAACAAAAACTTTTTTTTTTTAAACTGTGACCAAAAAAACACCAAAAACATCGCCAAAGGCGACAAAAACTTGTTTTAAAAAAAAAAAAGGGACAAAAAATTGGGAAAAAGGGAAAAAAATACATTGGAAAAAAACGGCAAAAAAAGTGACCAAGAAATTGGAAAGAATGTGACAAAAAGATTGGAATAAAATTGACAAAAACGCCGAGAAGAGTGTAGAAAAAGAACAAAATGTTGAAATTTCGACCCAGAAATTTGCATGGTAGACGGGAAGACAACACAAGGGTTAAGCAAGAACGCTGTAACCGTCAGCTGCAATGTAACTTTAAAAGGACAAATGCGTACTGTCTATGTCCGTCCACCAAAATTGCTGTCTTTGCCGCTGACAGGCTCAGATTGTTATTCTGACACCAATATGGAAAGGATCTCTACAGAGATAGACCTTTTTGTTAAAGAGTAATATCATTTTTTGTTTAGCCAAAACAGCTCAGCAATCTCCATCTCCAAACTCACCAGACTCTATTGAAATAATCAGTACTTTTAGCGTGTATAGAGCCAGCATACTTTTACATGTAAATGGGTGAATTAAGGGTTTATTTCAACCAAACCAGAGTGGTGATTGTTGGAACAGTGAAGAGACGAATGAAGACACTTTTAATAGTTTGATTTTCTGCTTATTAAATGGAGTTTGGTGATGGTGATTTTGGGGCTGTTTCATGTCAAACAAAAAGTGTCTTGCTCTTTAACAAAAATGTTGACCTCTGTAGGGATCCTTTCCATAATGTTGTCAGACACTTAGAATAATAATCTGGGTATGTCAGTGGCATCGCAGCTGCGGTCTCGCCAAAATGCAACCTAGGCTCTTTATGTGAATGTACCCGAGTCAAACTTTCATTTAAAAGCATAATTAGGACGGAAGCGCCACTTTTAAGAGTTACCGTATTTTTGTTTTCGGTCAAATTGCCTTTTGAATGGGAGTGCTAGGGGCACTCCGAATGGGAATGAAAGGACTCCATAGGAGGAAATGTCATTCTTATATGAGGCTCCTTTTCAACTACAAGGTCAATATTGTTTTTCACTAACGACAAAACAACGAGTTATCCGTGCATTTATATGGAACTAAGCTTTAGGAGCTTTCCATCTTTACTCTCCTCCCCGTTACCTTGCATTCGGAGATCGACTATTTTTGACTGGCGAGATGGGGGCGAGCGGAAAACCTTTCTTTTTAGTAAACTCTGAACACAAACAATGTTCTCAATGCTGAGTTCATGTGTAGAGCCCCTGGTGAGACTTGGAGCAAAGTGTCGAGCCTTCTTAGTGTTTTAAAAATAGTGATTTTGATGTGATCATAGAAGTGCCCCTAGCACTCCCATTCAAGAGGCCATTTGACCGAAAAACGAGAATACGGTAAATCTTAAGTCTTGTGTTGACCATTGGCCCGTTTTAAATTTTTGTTTTATATCAGAAAATATTGGACGTAGAAATAAGCGCTGAAAATGTGTATATAGAAAAATTTAATGTAAAACGTTGGAAAAAGCAAAAACAAATAGTGAAAAAAGGCATCACAAATGTCAGAAAAAAAAGTGTTTTTTTTCAAGGTTGAAACGAAGACAACACAAGGGTTAAAAGTGGCATTTCTTTCTTAATTCTGCTTTTAAAAGAAAGTTTGACTCAGGCACATTCACAAAAAGACCCTAGGTTGCATTTTGGCGAGAGTTACGCTTTAATACTGGACCAATTTCAACATGGGAGAATAGAGTCCAGGTTGAAAAATACCGAAGTTACCCTTTTAACCCTTGTGTTGACTTCGGGTCACATTGGCCTGTTTTAAATTTTTGTTTTATATCAGAAAATATTGGACGTAGAAATAAGCGCTGAAAATGTGTAGAAGAAAAAATTTAAAACGTTGGAAAAAGCAAAAACAAATTGTGAAAAAAGGCGTCACAAATGTCAGAAAAAAAAGTGTTTTTTTCAAGGTTGAAACGAAGACAACACAAGGGTTAAGATTTCAGGCCTGGCAACACCCATGATCACCGGTTGTGTCTGGCACATTTAAAGTACTATAACAAAGTTCATGGTGGAGAAATACAGCAGCCTCTCACCAGTGTCCCCGTGTTGCTGAAGCAGCAGATGTTTCCGTCCACCGAGCCGATCATCACGTGACCAGAGGAGGCGTTTGGTGATGAGAAGAACGGGATGTCTCTACAGTACGACCACAGGACCTCTCCACTGTCCTGGGGACAGGAAAAAACACTTATCAGACAGCAAAGTGTATGCCGTCTCAAAATGTCCCTCAGTGAACAAAATCACACAATAGTTTATTGAAGTTTGGTATTGTCTTCACTCACAGGGTTAAGACAGAGGAGGTGACCTCCCAGTGACGCGGCGTACAGCTGCCTGAGTGAGGCGTGGAGGTAGGGGGAGGAAAACACAGCTCCGCCCCCACAGTGACGCTTCCAAACACACTGCTGGACCTAAAAGAACACGAACATTTACCTTGATCTTCTCCACATTTACTAGTTCAGATGACTTTCACTTTTTATTTATTCCCAGAGGGGGAACTAGTGTGCAGAACGCAAAAAAAACACCAGAATCTTTTTTTTTTTTTCAGGTAATTTTTTGGGGCTTTTCCCTTTATTTGATAGCAGGAAAGGTGGGAGAGAGATGGGGGATGACATGCAGCAAAGGGCCGCAGGTCGGACTCAAACCCGGGCCACTGCAAAGGACTCAGCCTACATGGGGCGCACGCTCTTACTGGGTGAGCTAGAAGTCTAGTTTTCTCTCAGACCACTTGAATAACAATATACTGAAAGATTATAATGGAATTTTTTGCCTAATTACACCCAAAATAAACCTGCCTACCCCAGCTTTAACTTAGCCTCGTGAGACCGTCCTGATCTCGCGAGCTCCAGTTTTCCACTCGCAGATCAGTCTGGCATCTTGAGACAGAGGAAATTTGGAGCCGTTCGCCAAACGGCCGACCAATCAGCGTTGGTGTTGAGGCGGGTTTAGGTGTGATGCGACGAGAAGCGACTGTTCAGTCTAAACAACATGGCGGCTTCCACGGATGAGATGAGCGTAGCTATGGCGCAAGTTTGATCCGAATTAGAAAGTATTCCTTCATTGAAAGAAGAGCAAAAAACAGCACTGGAGGCTTTTCTCAGAGGAAAATATTTTTTTGCTCTTCTCCCATCTATCACCAACATAGGTGGTGAGAGACAGATGGTTTATCCAATCAGCTAACCAGTATTTTCACCCCTTCCCAAAAGTTCTCCAACGGAAAGTTCCCAGATGGATAAGCTGGTAACAGTAAAGCTGTTTACCCAACATGAAACTGCATGAAACTAGACACTGGCCACAAAAAAATGAAAATCTTCCTACCTTTGGGTCCAGGGCGTAGACATGCCCATCATGTGAGCCCACTATCACCAGACCTGTGAGGGGATCCACGGCGGGACAGCTCTTCACGGCGTCTCCCGTCTCAAACGTCCACCGCGCCTTTCCAGACGCAGCGCACAGGAAATACACACAGCCATTGTAGCAACCTGGGAAAAATCCCCAAAAAATAAATCCTGAAGGCCAATGACAATGACGTACCTTTTAGATGTTTTCACACCATATTGTAACGATACTGACCTATAACCACGAGACTTCCGCAGTGAGACACTGCAGCCGAGGCTTCGATTCTGTCCCCGAGAACTCGCTCCCACAGAAGTGTCCCGTCGGTCAGGTCTAAAGCCTGGATCCTGTGTGAGTGGGATCCGATGAACACTGTCCTTTTACCCTCGTCTGAGCTCAGATCGGTCCTGTGTTGTACTAGAAGCACCGGGGAGGCGTCCACACATCTGCCTGTGTCGGAGGACCAGCTCAGGCTCAGGGCCAGAACATCACCTCTGCGGTTCTCACTGGAATTCTTTTCTCCCAGTGCATCAGCCTGGATGTTTTTACTTGCCTCTGGATTTCTGGTTTGCAATTCCATCACCGCACCCGCTCGTCTGACAACTTTAACACCCCACGTCTCTCCCTGCGCTCTCTCTGCTGTCGTCGACTCTGTGCGTTCTCTCTTGGCCGGCGCCACAGGGGGAGCGTCAGCGTCTAGTTTCTTGGCCTCAGACGACGACTGGCTGCTCTCAAGCGGCGGCGTCAGTGTTACTCTCGCGACGTGGCGCAGTACGTCAGAGAAGGTCCCGTCGAGCAGAACCTCCAAAAGCTCCGGTGAAGTCCCTCCCACAGCAGCGAGGATGTCTTCGCACAGGTGGAGTGCCTTCAGGGAATCTCCTCCACTCAACAGGAAGTTGGAGTCCTCGTCAATGGTCGCATCTTCAGGAAGACCTAGAGTTTCCTGTTAGGGATGCACAATATATGTTTTTTTTATCGTCGGCGCAATATACACATCGCAAAAGACACTCAGTGATGTTTTGTGTTAGCTGAAAGAAAAAAGCAGTAGAAAACTGTACTTTCAAATGTAACTCATTCTTTTTGTCCAATTTATATTCAATTCAATGTTTAATTTGTTCCATAGAAGAATGTTGGAAATTATTTTCTTTCACTTGTTTTAAATTCAACAAGTCATTTGTTGTATTTCAGAAGAGCACTGTAACCAACAAAAAGGCATAAGTAATAAACACTTTAATATCTGTTTATTTATCGCAAGTAATATCTTTATCGAGATATTCAACAGCGTTATCGCATATCGCATATTTTCCTCATATCGTGCAGCCCTATTTCCTGTCCAGTTCATACATATTCAGGCGACATAAATTAATTAAATGGGGAAGTGGGTCTGCACTATATAGCCTTTTATTATACTGCGATATCAACTTGCGCAGTAAACACATCGCAAAAAGGCGGCGACATATCGCAAAAGATAGACAAGATGGACAAAGATATGTGTTAGTTAGTTGGTGAAATCTCAGTAGAAAAGTGCACTTTGTCGATCTGTTTTTAGTGGCGCCTTTTCTAATTCAATTTAAAAAAAAAAATTCCGGACAATTTTTACGTTTTACGGCGTTTTTTGCAGTGTTCCCCCCCCACCCCCACACGTTTTTGAAGCTTTTTCCAACATTTCTGTCACTTTATTCAACGTTCTTTTATCAATATTCTTTTGAGAATAAAACACCCAAATTTAATCAAAGTACTGAACTGATTTTTTTTTTACTTGTGAAGAGCGTTGCATAGAACCATCCACGTTATTTTTTTTTGACAATTTGGTTGAAAGAAAACCAAATGTTCTGATGTAGAAACTTTTTGAAAATGGGTCATATTTGACCCGAGGACAACAGGAGGGTTACTGTTCAATTTGTTCAATAAAAGAACGTTGGAAATGGTTTCCTTTCAGTTTGTTGGATTGTGTACTGAGCACACTTTATCTGTTTATTTATCGCGAGTGATATCATTGTAGCGTTATTCAACAACTTTATCGCATATTTTCCTCCTATCGTGCAGCCCTATCAGGAAGTATTTAGATGTGGAGTTGTGTTGTCAAAGTAGTGGAAAACTGGCCATACCTGCCACAGGGACTGCAGAGTTTGCTTCAGTTTGGTGACATCCCCCCCTGAAGACTCTAAACACCGTCTCTGTCTTTGGTATATTTTCAAAAGTGCCCCCATGTCTACTTTACCTGCCATAAAACAAACAGAAGGGTGAGTGAAACCGTGAAGCGTTATCGTCTCATCAGCGGCGACTGTGTGTCTGATGCTCACCGTGAGGAGTCACGCACAAGGCCGGGACCAGCACCAGCGTATCAGGGACGCTGTACGACGGCAACAGCAGAGACAGCTGGTGCCGGATGAGTCTGCTCAGATCTCCGTCTACGTCGCCCGTCTCCCCCCGCCGGGGCTCTACAGGAGAGGGGAGGGCCTCCCGACGCTCGGCTGAGGCAGAGGGTGTTTGATCCGCAGATGCCAGAGGAGAAGCTGCTTTCTGCTCTCCAGATGTGGACGCCACAACAAAGGCGAGCAGTCGAAAGGCTTCGTGCAGACCTACGGCACAGGCCTCCACCTGAGGCAGACTCAATATGAGCTGGAGGAGCAGTGATGAAAAAAAAGTGATTAAAGTCATAGTATGCCACCAAATAAAGTACGTTGAAAACAGTCAGAGCATAGTATGTCAAAACAAAGCCATTAAATAAATCTGGTTACACTTTACTTGAAGGTATCTACATAAGAGTGACATGACACTGTCATGAACGTGTCATAAACGTTTATAAACAAGTCATAAACGTTTATGACATAACGCTTCTGTAAATGTCATTCGGTTTTTGTCATGACAAGTTAGGGT